>JAGDQP010007882.1:15134-65361 GCA_022664845.1 Lepisma saccharinum | reverse complement strand
TATATATATATATATTGAAGTTGAACAAATCCAACCAAAGAACTCAACTTACTGACGGAATCTTAATAGCATATTAGAGGTGTTTCAAGACAAAACTTTTCACCAGATTTTGAACATTTGATACGAGAGTAGTGATGCAAGACTTCCAGAGAAAGGCTTCTTTTACACTATATGTCAACGTTACCTTCCTTTCATTTCAAACTCGCATTGGGTTGATCTCAGCGGCTAGCCATCCTGATTGAAAATTTTCCAGTTTTTTTCCTGTCACACCAGGCAAATACCACAATCATACCTTCAACTTGATGCCCTGGCCGATTTCTTCACTTAGTCCTTCTCCTCTCCTATCCCAATCATAATTGTAGATGTCTAAATGGCCAGAAATAAATTTAAATTCTCTGTCACCAGTGAAGAAAGTGCGTCACATATTCTACATTTTACGCAGATTATTCAACTACCTTGTAAGAGTTGATTCCTGTAAAAACAATCACCTTTTGCAAATTGATCACATATCATCTTTCTGCATATGGCGATTCAATTATGTATGCAAGATCTGAATATTTATATACCGATTCTTGTTAAGAAAATCAAGGAATATCCCATGACTTCGTAACATATAGACGTAAAACATTTCGAACTAAGAAGTCTGAAGAATTTACAGCTTGGAAGACCATTAGTGCTTGGGCAATGTCAATCGAAAGTTATCAAAAATATATTATTTTAAAACTGACATATCTCTGTACAGTTTTTTTTATTTCAGCGTAGTTTTCTTAGCTATCTCCTTAAGGGAACTAGCACCCTTCAAAGAGGTACGCCCTTTATTTCGGGTAAGAGGAGTAGGATGAAAAGAGTAGTTTTCGGAAGGTAAGGAGGTCTGAGAGATTTAACAAAATTTTATTATCCTTTATTTTAATAATCATGACATTATAAGCTTTGCTTATAATCATTATTTAAGGTTATACAATCAGTAATGGTAGGGTGAGGAAATGAGCATGATGTGGACTACAAGGCCACAGACATTTAAGACGGACAGATGCATGATAATTTTCTCGCCCATGGGTTAGTACACTGATGAGAACACTGTGCTGAAAATGGTGATGATTGATATCGTGAATGATAAGTCCAGCGGTCAATGTCCAGTTCAAACTTCAGTTTCCAGTGGGTTGGTATGAATATGAACATATGGTCCAGAATAGGTTTCGAAGAGGTTAGTATGGAGAACAATACGGGCGGCGAATTGCAGGTGTTGTAGTACGTCTGGGCGTTGGAAGGGGTTTTGGAGTGCAACAGTGATGAAAGTCAGGAACTGGGCAACTGTGATGGGTTGTGACATAGATGTAACGGGTGTAGTCGGAGGTTTGTTTTCGGGAAGACGGATAGGTACGACAAGTCCAGGGTTAGCAGGGTTTGGTTCTGGGCGGCCTTTACATTTATAACTGAAAGTAGGGTGCTTTTCTCCACAGGTGTTACATTTGGGAGGTTGTTGAAGATTACTACAGTCCTTGGTGTTATGTGGTCCAGTACAGTAGGCACAGGTTGCGTTGTTAGGACAGGCAGAAGTATTGTGTGAATTGTAGATCTGGCAACGTTCACAACGGACAGGTAATTGAGGCGGAGAGTGAGATAATTCAACTCTGTAACGTCTTTTGTAGATGTATGCGCATGTAGTTAGTAAGTCCTTGATTGTCTCCTAATGATTTGTGAGTACTCGAATCATGTAACTAGCAGTGCCTGTCTTTGTTTTGATGCGTAAACATTTAGTGAGTATGTGACCCTCAGCTTGTAGTTCTTTTTCTGCCTCCTCGTCAGTTATCGTCGGATCCACATCACCAATCACAACAGAAAGCATGAGTGGTCGTCGTGGTGGTGGTGGATGTTCCAGTGGTTTATTCTCTAGGCGAGTAAGTTTTGTAGTTTGACCAAAGATCTGAAAGCTGTGTTTGTTACGAATTATTGTTGCGAGTAGCTGGTCAGAAGATTGTACAATGATGCCGTTTCTGGTTGGTATGAGTCTTGGGACAGCTTGACGAGGAACATATTTTAGAAATTGATTTAGTAGTATCTTTGGAGTTTGAAATTTTGAATCATATCCGGTTAGCAGAAATGAGTAGGAAGCGGAAGTTGTTTGATGAGTGTTCGCTGGTTCAGTTTGGTCAATGTTGTTCATGAATTCATTATCGGATTCTGATTCGCTGATCGTATGAGTCTTCTTTTGCTGTTGTGATGCTGATGTGGTTCGTCCTGATTTGCTGTCTGAGGATGATGGATTTTGGTCTATGTTCCGTTTCTGTTTTGGTATGGCGCCTGATGAATAATGAGGAGGATCTACATATGCAGCGGACCTGGAACTGTCGGTAGAAGATTGTGACATCCTATGCGCTGTTTGTTTGACATGTCTGTTAACTGTGAGAAGCATAGCCCGCGATGAATACTAGAACCAACAGAATGATGAATGATAATAACCACTGTGGTTCCCCTAAGAGACATCAATGCGTCCTCTTGGTGATGTCGACCTGTGATAAACACACCAAGTCCTCCACAAAAGCTGAATGTTCAAAAAAAACTGGTACTCAAACTGTATGGCAACAGTCGTTTACCCAGATAATATGTGATGATCTTCCTTGTACAAAATAGCTAGAATATATTATGCTCTCTGCTTACACTGAACTTATTGTGTAGACTAGAGACTTCTGCATTATATTAAATTTCAGTGTCAATCTTTCTTTCACAAATATGTCACTCCGTTCTAGACAATAATATGAAATAAAATAATTTTATCAAATCCAAACACTAGTTGCATCCACAATTCAACATTTCCTAAATAATACTACAATCAATTTGTGAGAGATTTTTCACGAGAAGTTGTACTTCGTGGACAAGGAGTTCGTTTGTAAGGCATGATAGTGTCATCACTACAGTTAGTCGCAGTCGTGAACTCGTTACCGCTACAAATTTGTATCCCCTGGACAGTTACCCGTCTCACTTTCCTCCGGAGGAGGACGCCGCGAGCAGTAAAATTGACCGTAATTTGAAAAAGATAAGATAGACACTGTGTGTATACGCTCGATTGAGTGATGCTCTCCAGGAAGAGGAATGGTTGTTATTCTGAGACAACTGGTAATGGAACGGTACATCGATAAAATCCAATGCCTCGTCAACAATTATGTAATAACTTGCCTGACTGGCAGATTATTATATTACTAACAAGCACTGCTTTTAATGTAATCTTACCCTAATACAAAAGAATACACGCTTTGAAAGACTGCTTATACTATCACAACAGGTAGCTGACTGCTCACCCTTATTATAAACACAAAATATAGTAATACTAATATAGACTATTTTCCCATAAAGAAGAAAGTACGTAGATAACGTGCAGATAATATACTTTATTATTTTCCTAAATATTCCACAGAGGATCACAGTTCAATTTCTTGGCACTTCTGAACACAAGTAAACTTCTTTTGCGTCAATAGTATACTATATTCCAGCAATCAACGATTTCAAGCTGTGAAACTTTCGAATACGTACGCATCAAATTTATGAAAATATTACAATGAACACATTTTGACAAACACGAAGCAAAGTTAACCGATCTGGTACTATTTATCGGACAATTTTATGAAAACAGCTGTTTATAAAATTATACTTGACTTTAAGCAACTACTTTTCCCAAGTAGCCTTATTTATACTTGACATACAAAATTATGGCTTTTAGTTGGCTACACATACGTTGAGAATTACATACATTATAATGCCACGACAACAAACATTCCAGATTACTGGACGATCGTGACCAGCAATACCATAAACTGAGTAATAATGTACGTAAAAAACAATGATTTCAATGGAAACACGGATTACTTTCCGTATTCACGGTAACTTGCATTACTGAACTATTATTTCATGCGGACAGGCACGTTACTAAAGTATCTCTTTCGTCTCCCCAAGTGCACTGGGTAATTTTGCATAAATATCCTTGTATACTACTGTACAACACGCCGGCTACCTCAACATTATTCTTACTGGGCCCAACGCTTACGAAAAATGGTTACTATTACGTATGCATATATGCTTTGTTTAGCTATTAGCTTTACCAAGAAATTACTTCGTATACTGTAACTTTAGGGTATAATTTCCCTTGAAGCAGCAACTATGGTTTTGCCATTACTTTGAATCAAGTTTAATTAGGTTCGATTATTGTAATATTCACTGTGCCATAAAGACACTCTTGTGTATGCTCATAACGCGTTCAAACGAGGCTCTACTGTATACTCAATTTAAAAACAAACAGCTTTTAAGTACCCCGTGTACTACACACTTGAATGTTAATATTGTTCTAGAAACTTCTTCAGGAAAATATTTATAGTTTACGGCTATTCATACGGCAAAGGAACTTTTTTTTTCACACAATTATATAACTACTGCTCTATATAATTGCATTTAAGCACCTTGTGTTTTTAAATAACAGGTATAGGTATTCTTATCCTCACTTTACTTATACCTACAAGCTCCGGACACACGTTTTTTTACAAATACCGGTACCGGTAACATTAGGTTACGTTAGGTTAAGTATGATTTGCATACTCTGCGTGGTTTTCAGACACAGTAGACCTAATAGCGTGCACACTTATTCACCAATACTTAAAGATTAGGTTATATTTAAAGCCCACTAGCAATCTCACTAGCTATTTGCGCAACTTATTTCATAAAAATTTCTTTATAACACACAAAGAAACCGGAAGAAACAATGAATATCATGGGACTGCTTCCAGCACTTTCTCGGCACTTGTGCAATAGCGGTTCATTGGGTATACACTTAAGTTTTTGTTGGGATACGATACTGTCACTACGAAATACGTAATGGTTCTGCCGTATTTCCAAATATTCGTAACTTATAGCTTCGTACAAACGTACTGCTAAGAGAAATGTAAAACGTTTACCTTGGTCCGGTGATACACTCGTCCCTCATTCTGCACCTGCGGTACCACAAACGTGGCCTTCTGTGTATTTTTTACTATTCATCGTTAGATACTTTTTACAGGTTTCTTCACCACTAACATTCATTATATTAGTTCGGATAAGTAGACAACCAATATTGGGTCAAAAGAATTATCTAACATGCGCATTTAGTTTCCGTCGATTTTCCCCACGGTCTTCCGAAATGCGTCTTGGTTATGGTCTGCTCACAAAAGAATGCGGCGTTGCCACTTCGCCACTAAAGACTCATCTTCATCCGAACTTGCATGCGTTGTATTAGAGTGAAACTTCGCGACACCTAGTGTGAGACTGTCAAATCCTAATTAACTGTCCATGCACGGTTAGGCGACCGTGACAATAGCGTCTCCACGAACAAAATGGAAAGAAAATGATTACAGATTTAAGTGACCTGGACTTATTCAGACGTTCTTAATCTGAAGACTTTAAAACTGGTAGAACCTTTGCAATTGGTTAGCTTTCTCCATTTAAAGAATTCACTATCATTTTGGTATGTTTTCATTGGAGGCGCCATAACTTTATACTATTAAGCTTCTTTGGACTTCGTTCTTTAGAACTTTTCTTTGACGTCAGGAGTGCCCGATCTATTTGCCTTACTTAATTTATTAGTCTAATGTGAATTTTTCATAACTCAACTATATAAGACAACCTCCTTATCAGTTCCGTAGACATTTTTATGTCTCTGTCCAGCGTAGACTTTTGCCAACGAATGAGTAATGTTCAAGGATTCTGCCACGCTTCCAAATTCTCGATCACACCACCCTAACTTCAGAATTTTTGCTGTTAAAAAGATATAGAAATTCTACTCACACCCCTCCCAATTTTGATAAATTTCTCAGACCCCAAACCGAAAATCCTGGCAGATTTCCTGATAATGTTGGAGCCGTAGCCTTTGTTACCTTTAATGATACTTGTAGTTTCGGAATTGGAAGATCACACCAGTGACGTAACTAGGGGGAGCAAACGGGACTTGTGCCCCGGGCGCCGAATTCGGGGGCGCCAATTGGGCAAATATTTATTTTCACTATAAGGCAAGGCATAGTGAATTTCAATTTTATTTAAGGCTTGTTAGCAACCCAGGCTCGGGCGAGGATAGGGCGATGTAAAGGCTATTGGAAGGGAAAAGTTTCTAAGCACCAACCTGGTATTTTGCTACTGTGAATGAGCACAACGCATAGGAACACCGCTAACAATACACAACATTATAAGAATAGAAACAGAATCGGAGGGTTTTGTTACGCTAGATATAGGTACAAAAGAAAAAAATGGGAAGAAACGCCTTTCTTATAAAAAGAGAATCCAGTATGTTGGCCTGAACAGAAGGCTCGAACTCCAGACTTCACACTACAATAAAATAAGGCAAACAAATAAGATAAAATAATCATGACCGTATTCATTTTGATTTTATGTAAATGTAATAAATACGGGAGAAAATTTAATTGTTACAAGTTTTTGGTAACTAGCTATAAAATTTGCATTTCAATCATCTTCATATTTAATGGCTACTAGATACCCTAGCCGCGCCCCTTCAACTTGGGGCTCCAAGCTTTCCCTTATTTCGAGATCACCTTATTCCGGGATCCTTGAAGTTCTTGAGTACACTAAAAACAAAACTACCTACTACTACTTTTTCTCCCTTTCAATTGCACGTAGACCCTACATACACGTTGCCCTCCATGAGGTAAAAAAGAAAAGAAAAGACGTCATGCTGAGTGAAATACAAGTGACGTTACTTCTTTTACTGGCTTAAAGTTTAACTAACTAAATGTTCATCCAAAAAAAGTATGGAACCTCAAAATTGCATGTTAGCCTTACACTTCGAACCGAATTTGAAGCGTAAATTGAGTTGAACATTATACGAAATATCACTTTGACTTGTTTCAAGCGATTTTTCAGTTAACATTAAGCTATTAAAAAGAAAAGAGCGGTAAGTTTACGACTCATTACAAGGAAGAGCTTAAACTATGTCCACATTTAAGACTAAAGAGAAGAAAACACCTAATTTTAGATATTTGTTTCTCCATAAAGTGAAGTAACATAACATATATGTTTCCAATTTTTACCCCAGTAGCACACGCGTTGATAAAGTGGTTTAATGTCCGGCTTTCGAACGGTTTCTTCAACCATAAAATGTTTATTAAACTTTGATTCTACGTTTCTTGGTTGAAAAGGTGGCCATTAAACTAAACAGTTTAATGAACATGTGTGCTACTCGGGTACATTGTACGTCGTCATGAAATACGCATTATAAATCTTACAGCACTTGAATTTGCTACCAGTCTCCTGTAGCACTGAAACGAATCAGTGTGTGTGGCAGCGCACGCAGCCAAGTTTCAAGCCGACCCGACGTGCGGTGTCACGTAGCTTTACACGAAACACTAAAAAAGACCGAACAAAAGCTAAATTACCATTTTCAAGACATCACTGCTTACTTACTAATTACCGCAGCAACATCAAATCACCGACGTATAATAGTAATAAGAATTTTTATAACACTACCAAACTTCAAGTTAAAGGGTTCATAGGGTGCTGAGTTGTAAGTCCCCAAAATAGACTTTTTTTTTTCGTGTAATAACCACTCACTGACATAAATGTTTGACATGTTCCCGACTAGCTAGAAATACAATACTTTACACATACTCACTGGGTAACATGTAAAATTCCCGAAAAGTAAAAAATCTGGGGTCCGATCCCTAGGGCGGGCACAATAGCTCCTCAAATTATAAAATCAATATACATGTTCTGTCATGTTCCCGACTAGTTAGGAATTCAAAATTTTACACATGCTTAGGGGGGTTACTTGTAAACCTCGAGAAAAGTACAAAATCTGGGGTAGCAAACCAATAAACCCCACCAACCCCGAAAAGTACCTCTTAAAATAAAGTGATCCGATATATAGTATGTTATATATTGTTGAAATTGTCTCAACGTGATCTTTTCAGAAACCAGTAGCAGCAACAGCTAACCTACCCCTAACTACCATCAACCCCCAAAAACCTACCCCTAAATAGAAAATTATATTTACAAAAAGTTGTGATATCCGAATCCAAAACACTCCGTGTCAAAAACAAAGCCAAGTTCACAATAGATGGTTTCAGCATATGGAACTTTTGATACATAAAATTGGCCAAGTTCTTTCTCAAGTAGTTCTTATATTGATTTAGCTAAGTTTCATGGAACACATGAAATTTTCTTATACTGCTTACATGACTGGGATTCTTTCAAGAACTTAGCCAGTCAACTGGTCTGGAATTTAATCGAACAGTACTGTGTTTAAGTAGGTGCCAGTAGAATTATCAGAGAGTTGCCCAAGTTCTTGAAAGAATCCCAGTCATGTAAGCAGTATAAGAAAATTCCATTTGCTCCATAAAACCTAGCTAAATCGATATGAGAACTACTTGGGAAAGAACGACCAGTTTTATATATCAAAACTTCCATATGCTGAAACATCTCTCTTTTTTGTACTGCCTGGGAACTTGGCTTTGTTTTTGACATTTGGATTCGGATCCAAACTACAGATAATTAGTAGCTGGTTTTCAATATTTTGAAAGTTGGCATTTGCTTACTCTCAGCCAGATAAATAACTTAGTCTTACTATCCAGTGCTATATTACTAAGTACTATCTTACTTACCTCGCATACAACACTTTGGATGCATTTTTTTTGTCTTGCGAAATACACCACAGTTATAACTTTCTCCGCATTATGTTAATTATGAATGTTCTTCAACATTAAACATAATATGTAGTTGTAAAGGTGGCCTAAATGTAAATCTAAAAACCTCTACAATGTTGTGAGTTTGGATGTTGAACTCGATTTCTCGAACAAGCAAAATCCAAACTTTCCAAAAATAAATTAAACCTGGAACCTAATAAACCTAGAGACATGGAAAGATATGGAATTAATATATGAACTTCGGCTCCATTCTTTCTATGCTATGAGTTATTAATACTATACGTTGTAAAACATAACGGGAATTGCTTAGTAAGAAGGATCATTTTGCCGTAAGGAATAATATTAAATAATAATTGCAGAAAAAATAAACCACTACTAGTTAGACTAACTTGATATTTTGCTACAATTAATATACATCTGCTGGCGACATCTCGTAACAATATATTAAACTTAATTCAATCCAATTAGTCACTACACATTTTGCTGTACAGATTAGTCCTTGCATTTTCACATGATGAGTCATAAATCACAAAATAATTAAAATTACTTCATTTTCTTTTACGAAACTGGGCATAAAATTATCTAGGTTGCCCAACCTCTCTGTTATACTGCAAATGGTTTACGTAATTCGAATTGGTATTTAGAGGGCACCCAGGTTCAAATCATGGAACCGGCCTATCCTCAAGGAGATTCTCCATTTTTTTTTTTCTGTTTTGCCAACTCATTTGCCGGTAGGGTTGGTTCCTAACTGTCCCGGTTTGGGCGGAATTAACGAGGAATTCTACTTATTGTCTCGGAGGAATTTTTTTGTTAACTGGATCGGTTAAAATCCCGAAATTAAATTTTTCGTTTTTTGAATTAAAAAATTTAAATTTGCAACTATCGTAATTGTAATGTTTGGCAGATTTTACTCAAACGAAACAATGCTTAATTGTGTAAACAGAACAACTGCCTCCCACAATCCTTTGCTCTGCTGATAACATAGCTTAAAGGAGAGTTACTTAAGTGTCACACTCGGATTTGTATGAAACTCCTACAGTCGGTAAAGGAAGGAAATTTATATGAGTTATGTTTTTTTATATATATATCGGCGGAAGTTAGGGTTAAGGGCGGTAAACAACCACTTAAAGCTGAAATATCGACAAATTTCACACAGTTTAGCAAGGCACTATATAAATGCACACCTCGAATTTCCTTGACACTAGATAAAGGAAGGAAAGATAAGAGGTACGTATTTTTACACGCTTTATACTAACTTACTCTGTAATCATCTCTGGTACAAATCTTTTAATTGATTTTTAACTCACTTCCCATCATCCGATTTCTTTGAAATTTTCTAAACGTGCTTGCTCCCGATGACAATACAATATTCAATCATTAGATATACGACATAATAATCCTGTTAACTGTAATTAATTAATTGGAAATTATCCTTAAATGCACGCAACGCCGCATCTATTGCCTTAAGTTTGGGTTGCCTATCTCGCAGGAAGTTTACTATACATCTATTATACATAAAAAAATAATTAAAAAATATTTTTTTGAAAAAAGACGCTTTTTTCAAGATGGACTAAAAAGTAAAAAATAATAAATTGAATTAATCTTATGGATCGGAAAATAAAAGCGTGGGTGCTTTTGCTTACCTTATCATAATATCTAAGAGCACCCACGCTTTTATTTTCCAATTCATAAGATTAAGTCAATTTATTATTTTTTACTTTTAGCCCATCTTAAAAAACCTTGTTTTTTAAAAATCCCTTTTTAATTTATTTTTTTTATATTGGCGCACGCGTAAAGGGGAAACAAACTCCGCTTTAAAGTTGAAATATCAGCCAATAGCATATGTTTTTGCAAGTGCACTCCTTGGACTTACTTGACGTTTATGCACTGGATAAAGGAAAAATTTAGGAAATACGTATATTTTTATACTAGCGGTCGAGAGGGTTAAGGGGAGGAAACACCATCTTAAAGACAATATATGAAAACTACCCGTTTAAATATTCAGCTGAGGTGACAACTGATCTTCCCAGCAGCAGTGGTTGTAAGAAAAACAATTCCTATCTTTTCCGTGTATGTTCAAGTGGTTTCTTTTCATCTTCGCCTAAAAATAATTTAAAAACAACACATTCAAAATCATATTTGACTTAATTTTATATTTTTATAGAACCTAAATTTGGTTATTTTTTCTATCTCAGGGTTATTAAAAACGGTGATGAACATTTCTGTTTTTTTTTTTTTTGTTTTTTTGTTTGTTTTTTTTGAGTGGAATATGTCATAACTAAAAGTATTGTTTTTTCTGTTGTTGTTGTGATGATGATGACACTTCCCGAAATGTATTTTTCATAAAAGTATGTGTCTATGCACTTATATAAAAATAAAAATCACAAACCTGCAAATTATAAAGCATAAATATATATTAATAAAACTAATTATGTAATGTTTATAATTCTAGCTTTATAATTGTAGTTGCAACAAAACTTTTTTACAAATTTCTCTGGTAACGGATATGTTCCTCGCCTTTTAAATCGTCCCCAGATAAATGAATATGCACAGGCCTATCAGCAAATATTTGTTCCCGAATGAGTCAACCCGTAGTTGAGAACCCTATTTGCCGGGATGGTACTTAAACAAATTCTCTGACCGCTGCCTTCCACAACTGAAACTATCTCCCTTTTGGTGACCCGGTTTACCAGGTCCGTAAATTGTCTCGATTAACCCATTTTTGGGAAATATAATTAACTGGGAATTTCGGTTCCGTGTTTTACGTGCTCTGAGGGGGTAACATCTCCGTCCTAGTCACCCCTGATAGATGCACCGTTCAAAAGCAAGGGAATGATTAAGATCTGTGTTTTGTCCTCCGGTTTACCGAGTCTAAATCGGGTCAGATCGGGTCCGAAGCCTAGAACCGGTGACCCGTTCCGAGAACTTGACCCGAACGACCTTGTGATCAGTTTCAGGTCTGCTGCCTTCCTCGTTCGTTTTCCAAGAGAGATCTACGCAGAGTGGTTTCTCGTACTTCTGACTTCTCATATAACTTCCTATTTTAATTTGCCAAACCGACACATCTAACGTAATTATTTGTGGAGATATTATGGTTATTCTGACTATTCCTTACAACATTCGGCTACCTCTAACTTCAAAATTATGCAAGGATTTACATTTTTCTCTTGCATCGAACTGTGGAATCCTCAATAGATTTATAGCAATGATGTTTTAATTACCCTGTAAATTAGTATACCGAATTCAAACATATGTCTTGTTTTCTTATGTAAGATACGCGCAAGTCTAAAGGATACTCTGTGTGATGTATCGACTATCCTTAAAATATATTTATTACCAAATATGTCAATTACAAACAAGGAAATCGTTAATTATATTAAATCGAAACATACGTTGAAACTTCCCTTAAAGAATCTGCGTCCTATAGAAAGATCGTATAAAAAAGTAGCTGCCCATTTCAACTGCAAGACCCCGATTAGTCACGTAAACTTGGAACTTCGATCTGAGGATCTTGTAGTTGAAAAATGTAGCTAGTTATTGTATATACGACTTGCCTACAGAACGTAGATTCTCGCAGGCAGTGGGATTTCAGCTATAGTCCATTCCGTATGAGATCAGTAACAGTTTCTTGTAAGGACGGAACATATAGAGTTGTTCCGTAAAGTGGGTTCGGAACAGCTCCGTTCAATAGACTCCCACATAACATGAAGCCATTATAAATAAGTAGGCACAGAAACTGAGCGTGCCTACCTCTTTGACTAACCGGGTGTACTTCAGTGAGGAGCAGGTACGTATCTAGAATTTGGTTTGGAGGGTCCCAGTTCTTTGCGGGTACGAAGCCCGTCTGGGTGTAAAATTTACATAAAATCCTACAGAAATTTCTGGGTTGGTTTCAAAATGATGCCGTTCATGGTTTCCTAAAGATAGTCGCAATGGTATCACATAGCTCTTGTGAAAACGAACTTCTGATCATGGTTTCAAATGTTCCAGTAAATTCCATTTCCAATAGAAAAAGAATCCACTACATTACAACTACTTCTCCACCACAGAAGTCAATAACAAAATCATTAAGATATTAATGTCCATTTCAATTTTGTTCGTTACTCACATAATATCAAAACATAAACACTTTGTAGTCTTATTAGCAAGGTACGAGTTTGTGGGAAATGTAACTATCGTAACAATCCCAAACTCGCCTCAAAAATTCATTTTGTATTACTTTTCATTTTCAAACCACACGCGAACGAGTATACATGGCCCGCAGGGCCACTAAAATGGACATCTGGCCAACTTAGGCCACTTTAGTCCTTTGAATGTTATTTGTTTGGGTTTTCGCTCATGAATTGATGTTTGATAGTTAATCAGACTCCTTATCAGACCAATAGCACGTATTTCAATTGTTTTGATACACTAAGGAACTATTAATATGTTTATTTAATTAGCTATTAATTAATGAGCAACTGATGTAAAAATCCAAACAAACTAAACTACGTACGAGATACCTTACTAAAAATATACGTGTGTATTTATATATATTAGTTGCTAAACTTCCCATGAAACAATGATATTCGGTAACGGTTTCTTTACTTCCCGCAAATTTACCTGAAAAACATACCTTGCGACATCTATTGTCAAATTATGGTACATAATATTGTTGTTCAAAAAATTATCAGTTCTTGTATTAGAAATATAAGATTTTGTCAGAGCTTATCTGCTTTGATGAATTATTATCACCTTGAATATATTCGCCTGGTATGATTAAAATTTTGAAGGCATCAGTCAAATCTCAGTAAGACCCGAGATAGTACATCCTAAAACAGGATTTTCGTACATTTTCAGACGTACGTACGAGGTACAGAAAAACAAACGTTGTCGTACGTTTTCGTACTAACATTTTTAGATTGGAGTTGAGGGCATATGTTCAATAACAAATCTTGTATTTCCAGAGTAAAGATATTAACTATTTACTAGGTCATAGTAACATAATACCTTTCCACACGTTATATAATCAGTGAGGTTCTATCTTTATATAATAAAATCGTACAGCGTTATACAATCGAATTCGGATGACGCCAAAGTATGGTATTCCATTCAGGATTGCTGTTTCGACAGCTTGTTTTATAGTCCATTCTTGTAAACACAGGTTTTAAGGTTGCGAAGAATTTGCCCACGTTCGACATCACCCTAAAGAAAGATGAATACATCGGGTTATGAGCATCTTTAGGATTTGCAGAATTGAATACTTCAACATAAAATGTACAACGTGCTTAATTAATCATGCTTAACTTTCTGCGATTAAATAAAACTTTATTTAATGGTGGTTTTCAATGAAATGGGCTTTATTAGTCGTTTTCGGGAACATAAAAATGATTTCCAGAAAGCTAGTGGTATACTTCCCATGCCATAGTATTCTTCGTATACTAAGGCATGTTCAAGGGGTATAGAAATAAATGCCAATAATACAGGGTGCGGCACGTAAAACCGGCCCAGCCCTTCATAAGACATCAGAAGATGAACATAATCAATGATTAAACAAAGTCAACACATAAAATGAAATGAAATGTTTTGAATATGATTACTCACCTTCACAGTAGGTGCTGGAAGTGTCCCGCCCACTTCAACACACTTGTGAGCACGTTTGAGGAGATTCTTATATACACCTGTCAATTCTTGTGTGGTAATGCTATTGATGGCATCCTTGATGGAGGTCTTGAGTTCTTCAATTGTGTGTGGATTTGTTTCGTATACTCTGCCCTTTAACAGTCCCCACAATTAAAAGTCACAAGTGGACAAGTCTGGTGAACGAGGAGGCCATAAGTCTTTGCTGATTGTCCTCTCCGGTGTAAACATCTCATGCACACACGACAATGATGCATCCGATGTGTGGCTTGTTGAACCGCCCTGCTGAAAGTAACATAACCGACGCTCCTTTTCTGTCAAGTTTGAATAAAACTCCTCCAGGATTCCCGAATACACGACACTGTTGACTGTGGTCTCAAAGAATATGGGCCCCATAACGCGTGTGGTGGAAATGGCACACCACACCAATCTTCTCGTCATGCAAGGGTTCCTCCTGGTGGGTTGAGTGTGGATTTTCTGTCGACCAATACCAGTTGTTTTGGGAATTTACGTACCCAGACAGGTGGAACCACGCCTCGTCACTCATGATGAGCATTAGTGGGTCCAGAAATCCACTGGCAACATTTCTCAACAGCTATGAACAGAAATCACCCTCTTCTGCAGGTCAGGCTCTTTCAGTTGTTGCACAACACTTATCCGGTAAGGTTTTAACTTCAGCACCTTTAAAACACTCTCAACTTCTCTCACTCGCTGGAACCTGTTGACTCAGTTTCCTGGTGGACTGCTTGCCATTATGCTCTGCACCTGCCTCTTTAATTCAGGTGTGCAGACAAATGGTGGTCTGTTCCTGGGAGCATTTTGAACAGATCCTGTAGGCCGCCATTTTTCAACCAATTCCTGTATGGTGCTTTTGCTGGCACAGAACGTCCTGGAAATTTCTCCTGAAACAAATTCTTTGTTTTCAGAAAAGATCCAGTGCAAATGAACGCTTCAACAATGGCAACACGCTCGGGTATGGAATACGGCATTATCACACACTCACCCGGCTTCACACAACGAGGCCTTTTTTCTCAACTGGTTTGGTCAGGTTCCACTGGCTGCTGCTGCAGCTGCCTTACACGTGCACCTGCAGGACACGTCTCTCACGTGTCTCGATCCGCCATCTCTTGGTAGAAAGCTGAAATTAATTTGTCTAGAAAAACGCAATATACCATGATATTACGACGGGCCGGTTTTACATGCCGCACCCTGTACTTTAAACCATTGTTCGTTACTCGAATAGGCCAATAAACATTATAAGTTAAAACGTTTTCATTATTATTCGTATGTTTCTAATTCATATACAGATATCATTGTATTCATTAAAACAAACTCTGATCGAGAAATGTATCCATTACATACGTGTATTTTTTTTTATTTTTTTTTTTGCCAGCAGTGCTGGCGCCCTTCAGAGGGTTAAGCCCTCTATTTCGGGTAAGAGGAATTGAGGAATTATGGATTACAGGATAGGTCAGTTAGATGGGCTAAGGGATGTAAGAACATTAATTTAATCTTTATTTTTATTTAATCTTCAATCTTAGCCATTATAAGCTTTTGTGCTTATAATCATTTTGGTTGGAGTGGATACAGGATGATTGTGAGACGGTAGATGATGATGAAGTGCTCTTAGACGTCACAATATATTACAATTAGAACGGGTGATTGATAATCTTCTTGTCTAGGGGCGTCTCTAGACTAGATGGCACACAGATGAAGCCCTTGTAGAACATTGATGAACATTGTGCTAGTAATGACTATGAAGTGTGAGTGAATTGATAGTGATGGCGAATATCATGAGTTTATGACATGTTAGGTTGGCGTGAGTGTTTTAGAGGAAAAGTAGACGTAGGGGCCGGAATAGGTTGCTTGGAAGTTGACTTTGAATATTTCATTGGCTGCATGAGTGACTTCTCGGAGGATATTGACACGGTCGAATGGGAATATGTTTTGAAAAATGAGGGTGAGAAAGGAGAGAACTTGTTCAATTGTGATTGGTTGTTGGACTGACGAAATGGGTGTTTGCTGGGTGGTTTGCTCAGGAACACGAAGAGGTACTATATAGGCAGGTGTATCAGGTGTGAGAGTAGGTCGTCCTTTGCATTTGTAACTGAATGTTGGGTGGGGTTCGCTACAAGTATTGCACTTAGGTGGACTTTGGAGATTCGAGCAGTCTTTGGTGTGATGGTTTCCAGTGCAGAATCCACATGTTGGTTCATTCGGGCAGTTCTTGGTGTAGTGCGAGTTGTAGGCTTGACAGCGTTCACATCTTAGTGGCAGCGGTGGTGAAGTGCGAGATGGTTCTACCCTGTACCTTTTCTTGTATATGTAAGCTCCAGTTTGAAGTAGATCATCTATGGTTTGCTGGTGGTTAGTTAACACTCTGACCATATAGCTTGCTGTACCTTCTTGTGTTTTGATGCGGATGCATTTGACTATTATGTGTCCTTCCAGTTTCAGTTCCTCCTCGGCTTCGGTGTCGGTAATATCCGGTTCTACTCCCCTGATTACAACAGACAGCATTGGAGGTCGACGAGGCGGTGGTGGCTGGCGAAGTGGTTTGCTGTTGTCCAGGTGAGTAAGTTTAGCCTGAGGTCCAAATATCTCGACGCTGTACTTGTTTCTTATCGTCTTGGCTAGGTTGATGTCAGGTGACTGGATGATAATCCCATTTCTAGTTGGTATGAGTCGATTAATGCTATTTCGAGGAACATATTTGAGGAGCTGGTAGAAAAGCTGTTTCGGTGCTTGAAATCTGCTGTCGAAATTAGTTAATAGGAAGGAATACATCGAAGTAGCTAAGCTATTTGAGTTCTGAAGATCTGCCTGTTTAGGGTCAGAGACGGTCATTGCTTGATCAGAGTCGGTATCAGAATTGCTGCAAACATGAGTCTTCTTGTTCGGTGGAGATTGTGAGCTGCCTAAGAGATGTTGGTCTGGAGATTGAGATCTGGAACTTGAAGCGGATAGACGATCGGTGCTACGCTTATGTTTTGGTGTTGCTCCCAATGAAGAGAATTTTCCTGATGAAGATGTTGATCGCTGTACAACTGGAGGTAACTGATGTTTTCCTGTAGACTTCTGCTGGTTAGACATTATGGAAAATAAGACTGAACTCGTAAATGAGAAGATGAAGGATGATCAGTCACAGTGTAACGACTGCAAAATTCTCTTTAAGTCTCTCGCACCCTCCGACACTGAAGAGCGTCGTCAATCCTAATATGGTCGTATATGCACAGTTCTCCCTCGTGCGTCTGCTACACGAGATCCTCGGATGTACATTAACAAGCCATAGCTAGGCTAGGTTTGAGTTCATGTACATACGTGTACTGTTAATCTGAGTTTTGAGAAAACAACTTCATTTATACACAACAGAAAATAATATTTCTAATATATTTCAAGAGATTTAATTTAGAAGAATCATACGAATTCTTGTGTTTTTTTGGAAAGGCTATTTTCCCTTTTAAGCAAGTGAGCAAAAAACTTCTGATCTTCACCGCAAGATGGAGTACAAGACCAGGATCGATGGTAGTGCCCTGTGGCGACATCTAATGATCACCAGGTGAACTATTAGATGGAAAAATTTATAGAAAAGTAATGATTCGAGCTCATAAATGAACAAAATGAGAATAAAATTATTAAGGAAACAAAGATTAAAACAAAAACGTAATATCTTGGTAACTAATAATACTTAAGATTTATTTTTCTTCACATGTTTGTGACAGAATTTCCGAGATTTTTGAAACAATGCATAAATACATAAACTTTACAAAAAAAAAATAGGAATAATATGATTCCGTTCGGTATTCTAACAGTATTTCCGTACAACAGACAGTTAAAATATTGTTAGGATACTGGAAATCTTTAAATTTATTAGAGGAACGATATCCCAGCGTTCTTGGCATTTCAGATTAGGCACATCCTGGGAGGGAACATGAAAAACAATGAGATGAAGCCTTCAAAAACGATAGGGTTATCTACCATCGATAAGCACAACAAACAACTAACAACGTCGGTACATCAATCTTATCTAATGGTTTTCTCTAAGGATCAGAAGTTAAAACAGACATTTCAAATTGCTTTTAGAAACTATATATTATGACCATAATCGTATAGTGAAAATTTTATGAAAGAACTGTGATATTATTATTAGAAAAGATTTCGGTGTTTAATAGGATGTAAGTCCAAGATTAATCACCGTGGAAAACGTCTTCCTCCAGGTCTACAAAGATACATAGAGTACATGTTAAATATATGGAATGGTAGAGCGTTATACATTAACGAGAGATCTTGGAATTTGTCGGTCAACGAAGATTGAGTCTAATAGCTGAACTTAAGGTTAACGAGACCATGAGGTCTAAAATACCTTAGGTAATAGTGAAAACGACTATATTTTATTGTAACTATGTTTTACAACGATGGGCAGATTAATAAATACGCGAGAACTATTCAAATCAAAGCAAATGAAGTTAGAGAGTAGTACAGAATTAGCCTAGCCTTTGCGAGTCGGACAAGTATACACAGCTTACGGTTTCCCCCCTTCATATCTAAAATACCAGGAGATAGATGAGATGTGGGAAGTTGTAGTAGCTCTAAAATAACCTGTAGACCAAGCTCGGCGTAGCACAGCCCGAACTGGCAGAATAACTTCCCCCTCAGTATCCTGGAGTATAGTTTACACTCAGAACCGTAGAACCAAAGAGCGGATTGAGTATTGGCTGGTCGGTCTTATATACCAATTGTATGTCCTTGCTAGAAGGCTAAATACGTATGAGAGAGGTGCTGTCAACGTGTCTGTCTGCTTTAGGCTTTCCGTTCAATTCGTTCTTGGTCGGGGACAAAAGTTCTTCTTCCCATCATAAGATTGTTTATTTGTTTTGAAGTGAAGTCATGAATTTCATTCTATTGCACAACATTACCCAAACATGGCGACTGGATTTATTTCCATTTTTCAACGCAAATCGCATTAATAACCGCATTAGCAACACTTACAAATGTGGTGATTAGGGGTGGAAACATCCATAGTATTCTTCTACTGCGTTCAATTATGTTTATGCTAAATTTGGTGTGGATAAGGTCTACCGGAATGGAAGTAACTTGAAAAATTGAATTTTAAAGTACGTTGGCAACACTGACATCCGGGCGCTTGGGGAGAGGAACACCCACAATAAGTTGTTATTGTGTCAAATGTTTGTGCGAAGTTTGGCGCAGCTATGTCTAACTGATTGGAAGCAATTTGAGCAATTGGGAGCAATTTGAACTACTGCACCAATTAAGGCTGCTCGAGTCGCTCTAGCCAAGACCTTTCCAACGACATCTTAATCGCCTTTCTACACTTTGTGGTTCCTGAGATATTTTTTTTTGGACACAGACGGGCGAATCGGGATCTTGTGTAAGGTTTTTTTCTGTTAACTACGCTATCAAGGGATCTTAATTAAGGCATTTGTGTTGTCAGTACAAATTAAAATTAGACAAGCAACGCAGAAGAAGCACAATATTCAATGCTTACAGCCGAGAGAAAGATTCATTTCTGTGACGTCAGACTTTAGGTGAGGGTCATGTGCAAAATTTAAATACAGCTCTACTGCCACACCCCTGGTTTGGCGAAATGTCTTTGTTGTAACACAACCCCCAATTCACTTCAGAAATGTGCTTATTTGTCTTTTTTTATTTGTGGCTTTTAGCCACCATCTTCAAAAATGGCGTCTTTCATTATTGATTTAAATTTAAATTAAATATATATCAAGGACGTATCTACGTAGAGCACCTTAATATTTACTTCTTCTAATTTTACTCCACTTGCCATGTTTCAGTGTGATTATTGAAACATGTATCGAATGAATATATAATATCTAATAGTATACAAAGGTGTCCAAAAAGTTTGGTAACACTTTCAGCATTTCTATAATAAAGTCGAGACGAGATTATCGTAATAGATTAGTACAAGTAAATTAAGAAAAGGCAGTTCAACCAACGTAACGCAATCTTTACTAATTATCATATATTATGTACCAACAAACCACAAAACCTGCCCTGGGCAGCTTCATTATAACATATCAAACATTGGGAAACGTAAGCTTCCAGCAATAAGCATCTCTCCACAACGCAATGACATAATACACTTTGAATATAATAAAAATACATACTTAATCAAGATCCATTCTTCGCAGTCGATGTATTACTTCTCAACCATAAATCCAAGTTCAATTCCAAATACGAGCTTATAAGATGTAGAATAGATAATTCTATACGTCTTCGATATGTTAGTATCGCAACAAACGATGTTTATAATAAGCATCTGCAAAAACTAGTGAAGGTAATCAATAAAACTGGAAATATCGATTCCAATATCAATTTTTATAGAAACAATTGATACTGTGAAGTAGCCTCACATTACTACAATCTCCAACTTAATTCAAAGATGAAAGAAGACCTTCTTCCTCTTATTCTTCAGTTTAGTCTCCTGTTGTTGAATTGCCATCAACTTCTGTCTGACATCGCTCATCCTTCTATTTTGTTTCTTCCGGAAGATCTGACGGAATATTTGGAAGTTCTGTTTCTATGTCGAAGTCGAAGTAGTATATGACAGATTACAGGTTGCGAAGTTTCGGATAATATCCATGCCTTCCATTGGCGTTGATTAATTGTCTAAAAGTTATTTGAAGTATATGTAATAAAGAATTAGGATGCAACTGTCGCAATCCTAATTGTATCATGATTTGAAGTTAAATGTTAGAATTATGTATTGAGAGGATTTTAGGAGGGAAAAGGGGGGCAGGGTATAGGAGAAGGGGAGATGGAATTGTCTTCTGTTGCTTGAGTTACTTAATCACATTGTTGGAGGTTCAGCTTATTGTTTGCGTACTTTTATAAGTCAATTGGAATTGAATGAGTTATGATTAATTTGGTGGTGGGTGCGGCATTCGATGTGTGAGTCGTGGTGGATTGGCTGTTCCAATTTGGTTTATGGAGTCATGCAGCGAATTTTGAATGCGATGACAGAAAGATACAGTTAGTTGATTGATGAAATCAGATAGATATGGTAGGTCAAGATCTTGATGAAGTTGTTGTATTTTGGTGTCACGTGTGTGAGCAGTGATTATGCGAGCAGTCCGATTTTGAACTCGTTGTAAAAGCTGTCGATGAGTTGGCGCAGCGTGTTTCCATGCAGGTGCAGCATATGTTAGAAATGAGCGGACCATCATGAAGTAGATGTGCAAACGTGTTTTTTTCACTGACGAGATTCCTAAACTAGTCCATGGTGTAATTTAATTCTAGGATTCGATTAAAACCTCTGTTATGATTAGTTTTCAGTAACAAAAGTGATTGCGTGTTAAAACTATGTAAATAATATTTACAAATGCTATTGCAATAAAACTTCATTTAGATGTTTAATACTTGAATGGCACAATAATTAACTGTAACAATTTTTGTTTGAGTACCTACACATTGCTGCTCCATTGTTCTACTGACCTAGCAATTATCCATCACATATAACGTTTATTTTGATCTTCAAAACTCATAATTAAAATAAAAAATACGTGGAAACTGACACTAATAACACACATGCTCTGCAAGTGCTTAATGTTTACAAGTTGGGAATTTCTTACGAGTCCCTCTTTACTCCTTTGGGAAAGCAAATAATGTTAGAACTGCTTATCTTTCCAGAAAAATCAGGCAAAAGACCCAAACCATCGAAAATACCTTCTGGTGACATCTAGTGATTATTGTGTAAGGTTTTATCGTAATGGAACGATTCATATTTGTAAATAAGCATTACAAGCACCTAAGGCCATGTTAGTAGGTGGGAGGCACCTGACGTGGGTCCGCTACGTTTCGGCGATATGAATGTATTTCCATAACTTTTAAATTAATTTTTGATCCGAGCTTGGAGTTGGATAACATTAATGGTACCTTATGCCTCCAAACTCTTCACATCCCGAAAAATATCAGGTGGATAGTATTCCTGACTATGTTTATTCATGAGACCTTTATCTATAGGTTGCGACCTCACAGATCCTGCCTGGGAATAGCCAAAAACTGCAAACGCAAACAACAATCCTGGCTGGGAATGGCCAAAACTGTAACCTCACAGATCCTGGCTGGGAATAGCCAAAATTTGTTACACCCAACCCAGGAATATAAATAGGATCGCCAGGAGCCTAGAGTACCCACGCAAGACATCTGACTACACTCTAGCTTCAAACATTTTCTACACCCCCAGACGAGCGGTGCAGAAATGTCTTCCAGATTTAAGAATATCTGGAAAAGAGGATTCCAGATCCTTGTGATTGCTGCTAAAAGACAATAAATTTGAATCAGGGAGGAAATACCGATAAGGCGACACCTGCAGTCTTTTAATTAGATCGTCAGTTCATACTCTGAAGTACCAGCTGGTTCAGATTAGCGATAGTCAAAGAAAGAAACGAAAATCTGTACTTGAGAATGATTTCATATGATCATACGCATAACAATTCATGTGTGACTCAATTTACATCTCACTTTGAAGAATCTGCTACAGGGTGGCAAAAGACCATGTCTTACCTTTACCGTAGTATGGCCCACACCTGTAGTCTGGAATCGCAATTCCTGAAATGAAAATCGACGAACACAACGAACGGCGGTCAAAATCTAACCTAAATGTCGTGCCATTATCTATCGCAAATGTAAATCATCTCTGCACACATATCACATAATGGAGTCACTTCATATGTCATAACGCTGTATCTGCAGAATTCAGTATATAGTTCTTTTCCCAAGTTTTCATATCACAGCAGATGAAAGAATCCTACCACTGGCCTACAGAGTTATGAACCAAACCTAATCTAATTAAAACACATCTCTCAAAACGCTAGGATAACCGAAATAGAGAAACAAATTAGTATCAATTGCTTTCAAAATTCACTTAATTATGGATAACGTAGTTAAATTTAGATGAGTATCATAGCAAACGTTAATTAAATCACTGCATAACACAATGGTTACTCAACTAATGCCTTACGTAATACTTAGTTAACTGAGAGGTTGTATAGACTGTGTTCATTGAAAAGAAACTCAAAATGTTCGAGGAAATATAAAGATTTCAAAATTTAAATTTATTCATCGGATTTTATACAATATTCGCTTTCGGAGGTAATAATTTCGTTAAGATCAGAACAGAATTACGCTTGTGTTGTAGAAATCAAACAAACTTGTATCTTCTATCTTTTGCATATTATTAATTAATTAAGTAAAAACGAAAGTTGGTTTCGCAGATATAAATGTTCATAATTTCTATAATAATTAATAATTCTCGCTTAAATTTTCACGATATAGTCCTGAAACATTACTATTTAATTTAGAAAAGGTTTTACAACATTATTTCATACAGAATTTGAGTTATTATACAAAACATACCTTGACGAAAGAAACCAGTTGCCTTAAAGTAGGCGTGACGTCATGACAACTGAATACTACGTTATTCAAATGAATCTTTGAATAAATCTTGAAATACGTAATAATAATGTTATAAATGGTACAATTAAACGGAGAATAGTGGCTTTAGTTGAAACCAATATTAAATAATCATTTCGAGGTTTTAAATATACATCAAAAATTATAAAAAACTACATGTAAAAATGGGCGAACAAACATTGTCGTTAATTTTACTAATTGCGGTGATGTATGGTAGCTGTTAACATGGCTAACCGGGAGTTTTAAATATAATTGGAAACTGGGAGACTAATGGTTGGCATTTGATTACTA
This sequence comes from Lepisma saccharinum, assembly GCA_022664845.1. Lineage (NCBI taxonomy): Eukaryota > Metazoa > Arthropoda > Insecta > Zygentoma > Lepismatidae > Lepisma > Lepisma saccharinum. The sequence continues at coordinate 41,332 of JAGDQP010007882.1, read as the reverse complement.
GAATCGAACGACCCGATACTTAACATGTAGGAATTCGGTTAATAGCGGCCCCAGATTGAATTTAGTACATGTTACACATTTAGACAAAAATAATCTTAAAACGAAAATAATAAATTTTATTGAAATGAAAATTTTGACATAAAGTTGTCGAGTTGAAAAGTCTTGTTAGCACTTGTATTGAATTTTGTTCTTGTCACAACTTAGGAATATAATCCAACGAAAAAGATGAATACAAATCGGAATATTCTTCGCTTAGCTAAACTTTGCGTGTATATTTAATAATTTGTAGTTAGGGCTCTGGAAATACAAATGACTGAAAGCCCACACATTCATCCTTCGGGTCGGTAAAATTGGAACTGAAGCTAACATGGCGGGGAGAGCAGTTCTCCCATCAAACGGAGAAGAAGGCTGATTCACACCAATCAGCAAGAAACACGGAGCCAAGCATTGACTAGGATCCAATCAAAATAAAGCACTAAATCTAAGTCTGTGCTTCGTGACTAACGAAAACCAGAATAGATACAGACTGAAAACAAAAGTGAAAACTAAAACGAAACACGCTCAAAGCGTGACTAAAACCAAACAAAGAGAAAAATATAAGGAGAGCACGAAAGGAAACAGAATATTACAAAGAAAATAAAAGAGGGGGAAAATTGGAACAGCAAACTAGGCATTATCAAGGTTGGTCATTTCTAGGGTTACCAGATAATTAAAGTAGAAAAAGAGTACACTTAGCAGTGATTCATTAGAAATTAGACGTAATGAATAAATCATAAACGAGACGTCAATGTAATAATAGAGGAAATTCTACAACTTTTTCATTTTTGATAACAATAATAGTAATAATGGTGATGATGAAGCCCACAAATTCTCAAATCTTTTTGCACTAAAATAGTAATTCTCAAACTTTATATAAAGTGAAAATCGTCTCCACGTTGGCATTGTGAGCTGTTAGAGCATATAAACCTAACTTTTAGAAATTCAAAATAAACTGATACTATATTAGCACTGAAATAGTTCACGCACTTTTCATGCGGCTTTCCTGAACTCTTTGTCGCCTTCCGTTTCTGTCAGAAAGGTATGCAAATCAGAAAGTTAATCAAACAAAAATTATTCCTTAATACTAACGATTTTCTCCCTCATAAATTCTACACGTTTCTCAGTATCTATCCACTGTGGAATTTTATGGAGCTCCATCCACTGATAATGTGAAACTGATCGAAATTTTGAGTCCATTTCTTTAGATACTGCGGACAGCTGTTATATACAATAATGTTTTTCTTTTTGTTTTGTTTTTAATAAAGCTAAACAATGATGCTCATTTTCTTGACTCTTTATAATCACCTCCATAACTTTTAATGTTAACACTCTACTCCCTTTTATTCGTTATTGTCCTTTCCACTGAGGTATGAATACATACGATTTCCACAATTGAATTATTCTACTTTTCCATGGCTTGAATTTTATTATAAAATACAAACACCATTGAATGCAGAAATATAAGGTAACATGCATTTAAAGGACTTTCAAAACTCTGTTTTAAGACAACTGGAGAATGTTCTAGAGCAAGAAAATACGATTTCTGGACTGGAAACTTCTCAGATATTCTGTTGATAGCAGGGAAAAAACAAAACCATCAAGTTTCTGAGTGCTAAAGCAGTTGTTTGTATTCTATGTTCACAAACTTGAATTTTTATTTGTGGCCTTTAGGCATCTAAGGCTCAGGCTTGGATAAAGGAGGGGAACGTGTCGGTCAGAGCCCCGCCATTTGCCTGTTGTGACTGTGGAAAAACCTGAGAAAACCTCAGTCAAGATGATCGGCCGCTGGGATCGAACCCAGGACCTCCCGAAAATTGCTCCAACGCTCTACCACTGAGCTACGGCAGCTCAGTCTATGCCGACAAAAGACGAAAATTCCTTCAATTCGGACAGTGTATATTGAAAGATAGTAAAATATCCCCAACACAAGGTTTCCATTGCCATCAACATCAGACTTTACACAGTTGTTTTGGATTTGACCAGACCATCCTAATCCTAAAATAATTTTCTTAAGAGAAGTTTAAAGATGATAGAGGACATTGTTAGTCCCCTTTATATTCAGACCCCCAAAATTACTATTCTAATTGTCACCACTGAAAGTTATGCATTTATCAAATATTTTTGTTTTTGTTAATGCATTAACACAACTGTAGAAAGTGTGTCAGACTTTTCGATGGGACATCTGACAGTTTACGAGACATACCTGTGTATTCATATCAAAACATTGTATCAAACTAAAACACATCTTTGTTGCTCCGTGATTGGAAATGTCACTTGAAAAACGCTGCTGTTATTTTGAAGAATGGAGGGGCCGACACATTAATGACTAAATCTTCTGCTTTCGTTCTAGCTAAAGAAATGGGGGTGGTAATCACTACCAGTACTTTGTTTAACTTAAAATTATATTAACTATGCTCAACACATTATTCGTACATACAGTATGCCTATTTTTCTGCTAGTATGTTGAAATTAACATCGATTACTAAGCGATACGAAAAAGAGTACTCCACTGAGAAAAGAGAGAGTACAAAAGTATATGCCCTAAAAAGAGTACGTCTGGTAACCCTAGTCATTTCAGTCGATCAACTTACATACAACGTGGGACAAACCGTGCAAAGCGTGATGCTAATGATTTTTTTTTCTTTCTGATCGATACAGACGATATATCAAAATAGCCGCGGGCTACTATATAGCCAGTAACTTACTCTTTCTGTTGGAAGGAGTTGTGTAGTAGCCTTAAGTCTCACAACTTCCCTATTGCGAAACGAGCCCTCTACTCCTGAGCCAATGTAATCGTTCATACTTTACAGTCCTGGAGATGAAGATTCAGATACAATTTATTATTGAAAAGGAGGTATCCACACAATATGCTAAAAAAATAATCGTGCTAGTAAATAATTTCGTGCAGTTATGGTTTTACGTCGCCACACAACCATTTGACATGCTTCGTTCAAATTTGTATTATTCGTCTCTATTTCACGTCCGAAAACATCGCATCTACAACATTTCATTCTAGTGCTTTTGCACTATATGCACTTCGTGCGATGATCACAAATTAGCTGCTCTGATTGCTTTTTTTTTTTTTTTTTTTTTTTTTTTTTTACCCTTAAGGAGCATTAAAGAAATTGAAACCAAATAAAACGTAGTCTGTAGAAGAGAAGACATTTATTGGTGCAATAATATTCGTTAGTTTTGAAATTCGTAGGGAGTGGAACAAGATGATGGCTTGTCACCACTACTGTTTAACTTTGCGTTAGAATATGCGATTCTAAAAATAAAAGGAACTAACATTCAATGGCTTAAACCAACTGTTCGTATACGCAGATGACATAGATTTAATAGGGGACAACACAGATGTACTATAAAGTAATACTGTTGTCTTAGTACAAGCTTGCGATGGGATAGGTCTACAGATAAACGTAGAGAAAACAAAATGCATGATCAGCAAAAACAGAAAAGGGATAAAGGAATTAAAGGCATAATAATTAAGAATGAGATCATGGAAATTCTGTGATTCGGAAATTCCGGAACCTTGATTTCCATTCCGGAATATTCCAAAATTACGACCATCCTACGGATTCTACACAATATCACCCTTTATTGATGAACGAAACCACCAGACTGGTTAACATGTAAGTACAACAAAAATAAACGCACGGGTTTGGGATCTCTTAGATCCCCAAAATTTCACCGCATCCAACTTTGTTTTTAAAAGGATACAAATTTTGCGTGTTAATATAGCGAACATCTTCTCAGATGGCATTTGTATTATTGAAAAATCCTCTGAAGCTTTGAAGATATTATTATTTCGTCTTTTGTAGACCATATTTTTGATATAGTTAGCAACAAAGAAGCAGATACTTGGAGAATAATTGTTAGCAATGATGATGTGGAGATTTTAAGAAATCAAATGTTTAGTTCCACCTCTCGAATTTCTGGTCATTTCAAACAGTGTGTCATATATCCATGAACATGAAGGAGACTTAGAAGATATTGGGGAAGCTTTAACAATGACAATGAAATTATTTGCTTCTCAAGATATATATTGTGACAATGTAAGATTAATTTTTGAATGCATATCTGAATATAGTAAAGTGACAGTTATGAGTCTACCACGCATACATGGCCGTGGAACCGTAATTCGTGAAACAATCCCACAGTGGCTAGAAAATTTTGTCATGAATTCAACTGTGATACGATGTTTGATGATGCCCAGAGTCCTCTGTGATAGGACATTACAGTTAACAGGACAATCATTTCAAAATCTAGAGACATTAAACGTCAGTTACAGTAAGAATATAACTGATAAGGGAGTTTGTCTACTTTTCCAGAAGTGGAGCTTCCATATCGATCAAAATCTTGGAGCTACATTCGATCCATATCTGAAGGAGCTATTTCCCAACTTGGATGGAAAATACTCTGATGATCGGCATTTTCAGTTAGTCGCAAACCCTCAAATTCCTTGACATATAAAAGACAAATGTAACAAGAAGTGGAATATTAACCATTTTGACCTTGGCTAGAAACATACAATCAATTGGTGCCATGCTTCTGAAGTTAACAACAAAAGATCTTAAATGTACAAGGACTAAATATCCCGGGATGGAAACTAAGTGAAATTCATTTATTGAAAGCATCATTGTGTAGTGTCGAAGTGTCACTATCTCGGATGGACACATTCCTAAAACAATTTTGTATATCAGTCACTTCTGTTGAAGTACATAGGACACAGATTCAGTCCTTATTTATCATATCTGAATTTTTCGAGTCGTGCCCAAATCTTGAAAGACTTTCCATAATATCCCGTTATTCTTTCGAAACTCCTGAGGCCATAGAGGAAGTTGTAGAATGGGGACAAGCAGTAGCAATAAAGGCGCCTTTTTTGTGTTATGTAAATATTGAAACTACACTACGAGACACAGCTTTTAAGAATATATTAAATAATTGTCCACGTCTGGAAGAAATCTACCTTCAAAAACTTACATATGATGAAACTATTTTACAAACCATATCGAAAATTGAACGATCTCCATATGTAGGAAAGTTGATTGTGTATGAAGGCCTGCTGCCTTCAGATAATCCCGACCAGATGGCACTCTTTTGGTTAAGACATCAACACATTAAAGAGATTGGTTTTGTAAGTTACACTTTAGAAGCAACAGAATTACCTGCAAATTCTGATGTAAGCATGTTGCATCAGTCTCTGGATGACGATTTCCCATGACCCCTAGAGGTCCCTGGGGTGACCCTACAGACTTTCCCCCGCCTTCCAGACCGAACACCATGAGATTTTTTTTTGTTTCCGGCCGGTATGAATTTTATAAGGTGATAAAATAATATGAATAAGAGAATTTACGATAGACAAAGCACTTTGACATGCAGGAGGTAAAGAATTTTAAGAAATCATATCTAAAAATGCCGATTGTTTCCCACTGAATGAAAGTAATATCATTTCATTTATGATTTAATTAAAGAATTCCCATTATATTGTTTTCTAACCTTTAGCATAGGACAATAGATGAAATCTGGTAGAATTTATGGGCCAGGATGCCATAAAAAACTTGAAGACAACTTCCAGTCGAACTCGTCTCTGAAATCCAGTACGGCGGCCAGTACTTCATTTAGAAATCATATTTTAAAATTACGGTTGTCAATCACTGAATGAAAATAATACAGAATTAGTGTTGCCTTCTCCATATGTACGTGAATTAACATATAGCATCATATTGGTCTCGTATGTGAGTATGATATTGTGAAACGTTGCCTATGAAAATGTATATGAACATGCGCGAGTTATTTTGCGAAAGGTCGCCCTTTGACAATGAAGTATGGACGAGATTATTTGAAACAATATTAATATCAGACTAGGCAGAGACAAAGGCTTAGGAAATATGTTGTAATATTAATATGAGATATTGAGATGAGTGATCACCAAGAATCGAATTTGGCTGGCCTTGGATAGGTGATAGGCTGTAATTGTGAGGTGAAAATCGGCATTGAAACCCTGAACTTTTGACTCGGTGCCTTTAGATGAAGCATTACATATCTAGTACGAGTTGGAACTCATAGAGGTGTTGACTTGATGTATTTCAATAAATAAGAGAGAAAGGGGTTTACTATAGAGAACCGAATAGGCTAACAATCTGAAACCAGGCAAGCATTTTAGTAGGACATGTTTGAGAGATGCCATCTCTTGACGATCATACCTTTTGCAGATAAAAATAAGGTATTTAGATAAAAAGAGAGAAAAATGAGTTTCTGTAGAGAAACAAACATTTTATTGTTGGTCATATTTGAGAGATGGCATCTCTTGACGATCACACTTTTGTCGGATAAAATGAGTATTGTAGATGACTTTGGGAATTGAAAAAGTTTACTTGGGCGACTGAAGTTAAGTCTTTTATATGTTTATATCCTGTATTAGTGCAAACTGGTGTATTATGAAAACTGAAATACTTGGAGAATAGGTAAAATGAATAAAAAATTCAAGGAAAGACATACCTGGTTAGTAAAAATGATCAATCGCGGAGAATGAACTCGGAACTGTTTGAATGCGAATTTAATATCTTGAGATTAGTCTGAGAAAGAAACAAAGACAATCTTTATTGGTTTCAGATAGAAGGAACGAATGTCCCTATGACTGTTGTTATCATATGGTGTTGAAGGCGAGGGAAGGATGCAGAAGAAATACTTGTAATTAGAATGAAAAAGAAGAGATACATCAACTGGACTCCATCCTCCTGGTAAGACGTAACCTTTAGGAAAGAGACTCTTGTAGCATTATGAGAATGAAAGTCCTCTTACCTTTGAGTTTGGAGAGAGAGATGACGTCGGAGACACATGTGAATGATGTCTTGTAACAGACGGCTATCTGGCGGAAGTTTTTCTTCCGTTTTGCCATGTTTGTGAGAGAATAGCTAAGAATGGAACTTTTGTTGATATGTGGAGAAGAGACTTGGTTTGGAAACGCTGAAGTTTAATACGAAATATATTTGATAGTTAGAATATCTATCTATCTTTAGATATAAATAATTATATAAATAAATAATAGTTCACAGCCATATTGAATCCACTATTGGATGAAGCCTGCCCCACGAAGTAAGGAGTTCGTCTACTGCTCTTAGGCTAACCACGCGTGCTGGAATAGGGGAACCGAAACTGTAATTGTGATTACCACTATCATTTATTAGCAACAGCTTTACGATATGAGGTCAACACGGAAATTTCGAATTACCACGGGAAGTTCAACCCACGACCGCTATATCGGACAATATTTTAAGTCGTGAGGCGAGAAAATATGCACCATACAACAAGCGTTTTTGCTTGTTTTCACTCCCTCATTTATGATTTCGGAAGAGATTGTATATCATAATAGGTCGAAGACATGGCTAGTTTACACGAAAGGGAATGATTTTTACTTGAAAGCATTTACTAGGCAAGGGAAGAATTTTCCTATACTTTCCGACATTCTCACTTACCCCCATTCCTGAGTCATACTTGCCTAAAGACCGTAAATGACATTCACATTCTATTGAATACGTACGCAGACTACCAATTAGAAATGTTCTTGTATGACTACATTCTATTCAAGAAGAGAACTTCGAAGAAATGAATGTCTAAACCGAAAACAATGAAAACAGTCCTACTTAATGCAATGTGTTTAGGTAGTGGGCATCTATCCCCACCTTCAGATAGGCCCCAGTTTCCTCTATTTTTCCGTTACACACATGGCTTCTTTGTGATAAAGCCTGAGCATAAACTATCCCAATCAAGTGCATTTTCTACTCTGTCATGGAATTTAGCCCGATCATAAACTATTTACTGGCTAGACGAAATTAATTTTAGGCGAGATTTTTATTTTCAAAGGACTTGCTTTGTCTCCACGTAACAGATTGCGTGACATTCACTACAGCCCTGTAGAGAGCATACTGACCAGTTCTTTCACACCATACAAATTCTACCTCTAGTGTCGTAATTACACTATTAAATTGCATTATTGCAATATGGGATTGCAATATGGGATTGCAATATTGTGAACATCTTCCCTCAACCCATTCTATATTGCAAAAATTAAGATATGGAGTTGACACTAGGCGATACTACATTTCAGGTTATGGTGAAACGAAAATTGTCTTTATCATTAAAATAGATATATCCCTAAGCAAAGAACACCGATCCCTGGGGGGGGGAGTAGAATTTTTGGGCCAGCCCCCCTCCCTCCAAGGTGAAGTCGGTTCTCCTATTTCTACACTGCATGGTCCGTTTTCCCCTTCTACTAAGCTTATCTCCCTTTGGCAAATCTATTTCATTGATAAATCCCTCCCTGAAACTCGTGTGCTACAGTACTTAAATGAATTACATCAGGTATAATACCCCTCCCCTAGCTAAAGGAGTTAATTCGTGCATTGCTTGTGTTGTTTCTGGAGTTTCGTGCATAAAATCGATAAGATCATTTAGGAAAAGAAAGAATGAAGAAAAAATGAAAACGTCATTTTTTGTTGTTGTTGTTTAAGGATCATTCATCGTGATTTTGTCATATACAAACAAACATAATTTAAGAAAAAGAAAAATATACAAGAAAAATTAGCGACAAGAACTCACACAAAAGTAGGAGTAGACTTGCACTTGGAAATATATCCTTCAAACTGCTGTTTAGATGCAATTATCGTTTACCGTTAATACCGTAATTTTCTCATGTAACCGTTACAGCATCTCCCATAGTGGTTAACCATGTTTTGAACCTTTTCTTGGCTATTGTTCGCTTTCGTGTTCCATCCACAAGCAATTTCAACAAACAACAACTCTTAGAAGTCCTTCATATTAAACCTCCTTTAGCACGTACTTACATATTTGCATCACTTCAAATACCTTTATAAAAATTTTAATGGTCATTCCAGATCTCCCGATCTTCTTCATGAGTTGTTTTTCCTAGTTCCTGTAAGATCCACTCGCAGTAATGACCTGTTTGCTTTTGCGAACACCCAGGCTTGCTATTGTACAGCCGACAGCGTTTCCTAATTTACAGGTTGTCGTCTCAGTATAGCCAAATTTCAAGCCATCTTGATTTTACTCTACCATATAACCACTATATGAAAAACCTGATATCGATACCTGATTTATGTTGAGGCAATAAATTTGTCTTTCTGTATGTCTTGATATATTTTTTCTGTTAATATATTTGTATTGATAGTTTACTTGGTTCTTGTTAATAAATAAATAAATACTCATGAAGCCTCCGATAAGAAACCAATTCTGTCCGCATTGGTCATAAATCATTTGAAGTTAATGTTTACCCAGAAGTAGATCCACAAGATGAAGTTAGATCCCGAAATTTCGCATTTAAGATAAAAAAGCGAAACTTCTTTTTATGACCTAGTTTTTATGCAGCGTGTTTATGAACTACACCGACAAACTTTCGGGATGTCCTGACATCAAAACAAAACGAAAGTTTCTCTAACAGTTTTTTAAAATCTGCATAGTTTCAGAGCTACAGGCTACCGAAAGCGTGGGAACATGAACTTCAGAGCGGTCCAATAAGAAAAATCGAAGAGTGGGTGGTTCAGAGAAAAATTAGAGGAAGTGAGACCATGGTTATTCAAAAATACATATTTGGAAATTGTACGATTAAGACGCAAGGGATTCCCCGAAAGGAATTAGAGGATTCCCATAAATTCTCTGACGTAAAGGTGGGTCAATATGAGCGTGAATGGGACGGCTTTCGACCAGCAAACAATAATTCGTTTCCTCCAAATCGATATCTCAAGTAGATTTCATACACCGAACGATTAAAAAAAAAGTGGTTGCATAACAAACAGAAGTAATAATAGTATAATTTCATCGAGGTTTTTATTTATTTCCTATCAAATAGATTGAGTATCATTGTCCGATTGGATGCAGGAAATGATGTATATCATTTTTACTCACACGGGAAGTTGTTTAATTCATATTCATTTCGACCTACCTCTACTTCAGAAATATACCGATATCCCCTACTTCCTTTGAGGAATCCCTTTCGCGCCCATTGTGGAAATTTTGAAATATTCATTTTTAAGTAGAGCAGGTTTAATCTTACGGAAGGTTTAATCGTTGTGCATTCTTACCTCCTTCGAAAGAGCGCTAAAATCGGAGTTTGATCCCTTGCAAAAATACAAACTCGGGGATTCCGCCAGAATTTCTTTTATTTTGGGGGTTGTAAAATCAAAATTGGGAGGGTATAAGTGGAGTTATGTACAGTTTCTATCGATTTCTGACGGTAAAAATAAATAAAGTTGGGGGGTGATCTCGAGGATTTCGAGGGGTGATACCCCCCGCAGCGAATGGTCTGGTGGAATCACTGTACAAGCTACTGTCTTACTTAAACTACAACTATTTTCTCCTTTGTTTATTAGTATAAAATATGAAATATAGAAAACAATAATAACAATCACAAATTACCTTTGGAAAGAAATAGTAGCGGAAACATAATTGTACGCGTAAACTTTTCTAATCGAAGTAAACTGTTATTTTACTACAAAATGCGAAATTTACGTACACATTGTGACAAAAAGTGAAGTTTTTTTTTTTAATGTGAAATGTTCCTTAGCTCTAAATATAGGCAATCAGTTCACCAACTTTACCCAGTCGAATAAATAATATATTTGAAACTAGTGCCTGAACCTCACAGGCTTATAAGTTTCCTGGGCACAACTTCAGCAAACTCTACTATTACACATTTGTTACTGGAAACAAAAGTTTACATAATAATTTCGGTTATATCTAGAATATTAAACAATAATACTTTTCAAAGAATTGAAGAAAAACATTCTAAAATAGGAACATTGGTGATGGAGGATATGATATCATAAATAAGAGTATTAGTGTCCACCTACTGTCCTTATGTTAATCATACTTATGCAGAAACAAATACCTTAAAAAAAGCAAAATAAATGTGAATACAAGACAATGTATGCAATTTGTAATTTACGTCATGTAAAAGGAGTATGAATATTTCATTGCGTATATGAAATAAGGTCCCATTAAATATCTACAAAGATTTCTATCACATTAACAGTAGCAAGTAAGTGGACAAAATTACCAAATATAATAAACATTTCATTTCCTGTTCTTTTCTTATGTTCAGGATTTTTTTTATATATATATTTTCTTTGCTGTTTCAAATTTTAAATCTTTCAATGTTTCTTTTTTATTTTGGGACCCCTTCCCCCCCCCCCCCCCGAACGTAATACCAAAATTTTATAGAAATTATTACTACTTATTTGGGTCTTAAAATATTTAAAACAAATATTTGAGGTTTGTAAGAACCTTGATAGCAAAAGGGACCTTCCATTCCCGCTCATGGCGTCCGTCATATCCAGAAATAAAATCTGAGACATTACAAGGTGTAGAGCGATGCGTGAGGTGTCGTTGGAAAAGTCTTCACTTGATTGGTGCAATAGTTCAGTGTTGCAAACCCATTTAAACATATTTTTTTTAATTACTTCCATTCAGTTATACCTAGCTGCACCAAACTTGGCATAAACATTATTTGACACAATACCAACATTCTGTGCGTGTTTCTGTTCCCAGAAAACCTATTTTTAGTGTTGTCAACCCGTGTCCAAAACTATATATCATGAATCATATGATGTACAGAGGTCTTTCTAGACTAGTTCAGAGACACCGGAACAGTCTTGATTGGGGCATTAATTCAGTATTGCCAACCCATTGTTTTAAAATAATCAGTTATTCAAATTGCTTCCATTTAGACTTAGCTGCGTCTTTTTAAGAGCTCTATTTATACCGTAAAAATCTCTATTGATACCGTAAAAAGATCGATTGATAATGTTGTCTTTGGTTGTTGGAACAGGGGTCCGCAAAGAAAGTACCAAGAAATCAAGGGGTCCGCAGCCAGCAAAAGGTTGGGAAACACTGCTGTAAAGCCTAATACACTTGCTCAGTCCGTCTGACCGCCTTTCGACAACTTTCAACTCAGAAATTACTAGAATTATAAAAAAAATTAATCCGACCTTACACATGGCAAATTAAAAGATCTAGTGTAATACAGTTGTGAGCAATTCTCTATTGACCTTTTGTTCAGGTATTTCAGCACTCAGATTCAAAACACTTCCAACAAACTTGGGCTAAAGTCAGCGACTCTAAGGTCAAGGGTTCGAACCTGCCAGGTGCATTAATGTTTGTGGATTTTAAGTAGTATTGCCTGTACAATTTAATCGTGATGGGCCGAAGTCGAAAATGATTAGACTGGCCATAAAAATTAAAGTTATACCAAAATTCTTTTAAACAAACTTGTCATGGTTTCCTTATTGGACCAGAAGGTAGCAGGAGCATATCAAACTGTTAATATAACTGTTTTTATGGTAATACTCGCCAGATTTGGGTAACATCGTTTTGGAGATATCTCTTTTAAAAAAAATCGTTCTGCTAAAGGAGTAACTTAGGGCTTAACTTATGGCAGTTGTGAGTCATCATTCGTTATTTCTTTGAGACTACTGTAGGATCTGAGGTCTTTTCTGACTTTTATTTCGTGTACTCGTTGCATAGTCATCTAGAACGGTGGTTTTCAGCCACCGGTCCGCGGGGCTGTACCAGACCACAAAACTGCTAAAGCGGTCCTTGGCAAATAAAAACATATAATTATTTACCACTTGTTTTGTAGATTTCGACATTTCAAAATTGAGGTTAAACTTTAAATTTCCTTTACGAAGCAACTAGAATTTGAAGATGTGTTTTCATCTTTCTAAATGTCAAATAAATCTCTAACTTATTGGCATCTTCCTGGTCCTTGAAATTTTCTCTCTTTAGTTGCTTGTCTGTGATTCAAAAGACTGAAAAACATTGATCTAGGGGAACGATAATTCTGGCCTTAAATGGAAAACAAATGCTCAAAATAACAATCTTTCGAAAAACTTATTCTTCAGGACTACACAAGATATCTACAGGCATACGTAATCCACACAGATGATAACTACGATAGACTTTTGAATTGTCAATTCTCTGAAGGACTGATAAAAGTAATGAGATAAGAAAGCTTAGAAACAATTCACCTCTTTATTCAAAAGAAAATAACCCATAAACCCATAGTCTAATAAAGATAGGAAATAGTATAAAGTTATCTCAGTTTTCACAAGCAAGTGCTACCAAAGTCACACACAAATCCATGGGTGTGTTACAAAATAGCTTTCAGAAGTAATTAGACATTAAATTGCAAAAAACAAAGCGAAAATTATTTTAAATATCTATTCAGAAAGCCAGAGTTTTACATTTTAATGCTCAAATTTTAAGAGCCATCTAGTGTCCATCCATCAAGTAATATTTATGTATATACTAAATTATGAATAAAACGTTAACAGTGCCGAAATACGCACCAAAGATTCATCGTTGTCTTATGTGCAAGGTAAGTTTGCAAACAATCGCAAATGAAAATGATTAATATCCAGATATTCTTTAGCCCAGATTTATTACAACCTTCGTTGTTGAATATCATGAAATTCAAAACAAAACGCCTAAAAGACATCAATTAAAATTAAAAATTGAAAACAAAATGCCAAATTATAGACCAAATGATGCATTTTCTTCCACGTGCATGCCAAATTTAAGCAAATGTTAAACACAAAAATATTTTGAATGAATTTTCCAGCGAATGCTATAGGAAACCAAAATTAAACATGAACTATCTTTTTCCCTTCCCTCGCTCAAAGTCTTGTAGTAATTTTGGTAACTGCTAATTGAAAGTTTCACCTTTCTCAGTCCGATTAAGCAGCGGAGATGTTTCCCCAAACTGAAATAACTTTTCGAAAGAAATGCAACTTTATATTTTGCCTAGCAGCTTTTACAATCAATAGAGCTGACAAACGTTACATTTGAGTACAACTATGCAAATCTATAGCGAAACAATAAGACGTGATTTATTCATTAAGGAAGAAAAATGTATTTATTAACAACTCAATTCGACATATTTCCAACGTTAGAAATACAGTTCTCTCATCCACCTTACAGTCCAGACATGGCACCGTTATATTTTATATGTGGCTAGTAGTAATAAAAGCTACAGATGAGTTAAAACTTGCTTAAGAAGAAATGTCATGAACATTGTGTTCGTTTCTGTCTTCTGATAGGATAATTGCTTTAATTCAAACAGAAAATATTTGAAATTGAAGAAAAGAAATAACCTCATTTTAAAACGGGATCTTATTCTGGGTATAATCTACCTATGTATTACAGTCATTTTGGGGTGAGGCAAAACTATTCCCTTTGCGATACGAACGGCGCATGGAGGATGAGGAGGTAGCGTTTCACATATTCTGGATCTAGGACAAGAAGTGTAATTCTACGCTCGACCACATTTCCCTCCCAAGGTACTAATGAATACTAACTAGGGAACATTAAGATTTTGTGAATTTTAGTTCAGATTAGCACCATTCGATAGGACATTCAAAGAAACCGCAAAAATAGATATTTTTAGCTGCAGAACTCAAATAGGGATGGAAACAAATGACATCGAAGTTACCAACCGCCTCCGCTCGGGCACGACAAAAGTGTAACGAAAGCCATTGGGCTACGAACGAAGATGTCTTGGCTCTTTTGTTGCTGGGATGGGGTTAGGAGAGAACCTATGGGAAGAGAGTCGGGAAGAGAATCGTTAGAAGTCATCATAGCAGGGGCTTCAGGAGTCAGAAATGAAACAAATTCGATTGCTGAAAATGCGTAGTATATACTATTACACCATTCGATAGAACAGCCAAGGAATCGATTTTACAAAATAGTACTGGTCTCTTATGAGAAAGAAAACATAATTATCTGTACAAAACTCTTTCTTGTGTTTCGCAACCTGTTTTATACCCGGCCACGTTTTACTTTTCCAAAGCTCTGTTTCGAGGTTTCTTTCGGTGCTCTTCCGAATGGTGGCCGTGCATAATTCATGTTGTTTTGACTACAACGCCCTCAATCGCTGAAAAGGAATATCAAAACTTCTTCGAACTTTGACGTCACTTATCTTCATCTCTATATAGGTTCATGTGAATATTGCAAAATGTTTGAAAGCAAAAGCAAAAAGTGGCCGCGTAAAAACTGTTCCCTAGTAAGAGCGTCAGTCATGGTAACACTGAAGAAAATTCTCCAGCGTCCTGGCTGGATTTGAACCCGAGACGCCTCGACTTGTAGTCAGATGTGCTTCAGCCTGAGGTATGTTGAGTCCTATTTAGTTATTACAAATTATCCTCATGTCATTCAGACAATCATTGTCTTATTTGTTCCTCAAAAAGTTAGGAATAAATGAATGTCATATACTAAAACGTGTGGGGGGGGGGAGCAGGTGAACACACAAGAAAAAATACATTTCGAAAGCATAGTATTTATTTAGGCCAGTCAACCACATTTTCTTAAATTCGTCACGTGTCTGACAGCTGACGGGTTCAGACAAAAGCTGCTCGTTTATTCCTTTTAAATGTAAGATAGTTTTTTTTTTTTTTAAAATAATGCAATGTTCCCGGATTCTTTCGTGAGTGTTACCGGATAATTTTCACACCTCTGCCCCTCCTTGTCCCTTACAAATAACGCTTTCAATTCAATATATTCGCAAAATACTACGCTGTGAGAAGTATGAAGATCGGGTTTCTTTCTTAGAAGAGTTTCCAACAAGTTCTAACAGATGGCAGTGTAATGTACGGCAAGTGCTTACTGCCATCTCTTGAGGGTTCCATGAAATGCGTAAAGGATATCCAGTTCAACTTTCGTTGTTCAGCTTTCATCTCACATACAGCGGAGTTATTGGGAGCTAAGTAATTGGATTTACTTATGTAACAACTGTATATATATATATTTTAATAAAACATACGATGTTTTAGGACATAGTATGTCTGCGTATGAGACGGACAGGGATTCAGCCAGGCAGTTTGGGGGTGTAAAGTCAAAATTTGGAAGGTGTAAGTGGAGTTTTGCACGGTTTCTATCGAGTACTGACTGTGAAAATTTTAAACTTGGTGTGTGTTCGAGAACTTGAAGGGGTGACACCCCCCACAGGGGAGAGGGTCTGGCATAATATCTGGAGGCAGGTATTACGCAAACTTAATGTAGGATTATAAGACGCTAAAATAAGCATTCCTTTTCCCTTACCATATCCCATACAAAAATATCATAAACATGTAATAATTCTGTAGGACTCATGGTCAAAGAAGGTGGTATAGCTATCCGGAGACATATTTTGAGAGTGGAACCGGCCGGATTTTTATGCGGGATTAGTATAATTTTAGGTGTAATTGTACGTATTTAATACTGAATTTGTTTTAAGGCCTCTTGGCATCTCAGGTTCAGGCCTCACGTATTTAATATGCATTTCGTGCCTAGAATCATCTTTTCAGAAGATCGTGGTCCCCTCCCCAAATCAACTTTTAGAAACGTGTCTGCAGCTATGTATAGCCCAAATAGAATCTTTTGTAGTAATGGATGAACCCCTAAAGTTCCGATGATTTCTACTTCCCGTTAAGAGGTTGAAATATGGACGTCGTAATACTCTTAATAACGTTAGAACCCTTCCTCTTTAAATCTCTCAGGGTATCGGATCCTTGGACTTGACTTTCGGATGCAGTGGGTTCTCGTGCTTCTTCAACTCACTTCTGTCAATATATTCTCCGACAGGTTGCAAGAGTCCATGTGAAGTCCGAGATAGTATAAATAAATTTGGATCCAAGAAGGAATCAAGAATACGTGCTTCCTGTAGCTTTGTTTTCAAAATTTAAATGTCCCTAAATCAGAAGCACTTTTAAAAATTTCGTTATAAAAGTTACTACAAATTATGTGCCGAAATATGCTTGAATAGATTCTAAAATTTTGAAAATCGTGAAAATCTAACATTAAAAATTTGATATAATATTAAATCCGAGTAAAAACACCAGAGGTTCAGAAAGTTCATCCAAATGCTTCAGCCCTAAAAAGTGGTGAAATATAGGCTGGATCAGCCAAATTCCTTGGCGACAGTATGTAAGAGGAACACTGGACGTTGGCGCGAGGTGACACGGTTCATGATGTCGAGCCTTAGCGTTGGTGGTGGTGGGTTTTAGGGCAACCACCAGCCTTATGGCTTGAAGATCGTGAACCTTGCCACCTCGCGGCAACTTCCAGTGTTTTTCTTTCATGCTGTAGCCAACGACCTTACCTCATGATGTCGCCATCCTCCATTTCACCACTTTTTAGCGCTGAAGACCTTGGCTGAACTTTCTGCACCTCTGGTGCTTTTGCTCGGATTTCACACCGTTTGTGTACATGTATAATATACAAGGTCCGTTCATAAAGTTTCAAGACTAATTTTTTCCTGAATAGGGGAGGAAACGCGCAGATCCGTTCCACCGACAGGGTGAAGTAGTGGATGGGCTGTCAGCTAACCGACCGCACCAGCGGTAGTTGGTTCCGGGACGCTGGAGTGAGCAGATCGCTCGTAGCGTGAGTGCGTGTTAGTGACCCCCGTCGAAAACTCGGAGAGTCGAAAAGGTAGTGTCATTAGGAGCAGCGTCATTCAATAAAGTTTTGTGCGAAACTGAACAAAACTGCTACAGACTTTTGGTATGATTCAAGAGGTCTATAAAGAAGAAGCCATGTCACGTGCAATGGTTTTCATGTGGCACAAGAGGTTCAAAGATGACCGCGAGGACGTTGAAGACAATGAACACGCTGGGAGACCTTCAACAAGCCGAACTGATGAAAATTTGGTGAAAATGCGTCAACTTTTAAACACAGACCGTCGTCTTAGTGTTAGATTACCTGCCGATGAACTGGTATTGGGTCAGACTACTGTGTTCAAGTTAGTGACAGAAGACTTGATAATAAGAAAAGTGTGTGCCAAACTTGTTCCCAAAGTTCTGACGGATGAACAGAAGGCACGGCGCCTGGCTGTTTGCGAAGAAATGCTTGAACGTTTGCAAGACGATCTCAATTTTTTAGATAAAGTAGTTAACGGTGATGAGACCTGGGTCTACGAGTACGATCATGAAACGAAGAGGCAAAGTGCGGAGTGACACACCGCCTCATCTCCAAAGCCCAAGAAAGCTCGCATGAGCAAAGCACGCGTGGAAAGCATGCTCATTGTTTTTTTTTTTTTCAATGCCAAAGGACTGATCCACAAAGAGTTTGTTCCTGCTGGACAGACTGTCACAGGTCAGTTTTACGCTGGAGTGCTCCGCCATGTGGAGGATCGAGTCCGCCGCGTCCGCCCAGAGATCAAAGACGATTGGGTTCTTCACCACGACAATGCGCCCTCTCACACGTCGCTCGCTGCCCGCGAAGTTCAACGTGGCAACAATTCCACAGCCACTCTAGAGCCCCAAACTAGATCTCAGCGACTTCCTTTTGTTCCCCCGAATCAAGATAGACAGAAAGGGAAACGATTCGACACGATTCCAGCGGTCCAGGCTGCTCCGACGAGGTCCCTACACAGCCTTCCGCACGAAGCGTTCCAGGAAGAATATGGGCAATGGAAAAAACGCTGGCATCGGTGTGTTGATGCCCAAGGGTTATATTTCGACTTTAAGTTCGCTGTACAAAAATGTTTAATAATTTTTTTGTAAACCAGTCTTGAAACTTTGTGAACACACTCTGTATCTATCTATCTATCTATCTATCTACCTATCTATCTATCTATCTATCTATATATATATATATATATATATATATATATATATATATATATATGTGTGTGTGTGTGTGTGTGTGTATCCTCATATTCAGCCATTTTCTATCCACTGCTGGATGAAGGCTACTCTTCTTTCCACATATCAGGTGTCTGCTGCTATCTTCATCCAAGTAGCTCCTGAAAAACGCTTGATTTCATCTACCCATCTTACATTTGGACGTCGTACCGGTCATTTCTTTTCTCTAGGAATCCAATGTAGTACATTTCTGGTCCACCTTCCATCTGTTCGTCTTGCTATGTGACCGGCCCATTTCCACTTCAGCTTCTTCGCAGTCTTGATTACATCCTCTACCTTTGTTTGTGCGCGAATCCATTCGTCTTCCTGTCCCTCCTGGTTATTCCTAACATGCACCTCTCCATTGCTCTTTGTGTGACTCTCATTCTTTGAGTCGTTTGCGCATTCAATGTCCAAGTTTCACAGTCGTACATCATCACAGGTAAGACACTTTGGTTATAAACTTTACGCTTCAGACACATTGGTAGTTTGCTTTTGAAAATAAAGTGTAGTGTTCCAGACGAACTCTGCGCCATTTCACATCTATTAATTTCATTTGTCAACTTGGCATTCGATGTTTTGAGTTGGCCTAGGCAAACATACTTATCAACTATGCCTATTGTCTCTCCGTTAATCTTTACTTCCTTCTTTGCAGTATGTTGATTGTACATTACTTTTGTTTTACTTAAGTTCATTTTAAGGCCTATTTTCGAACTCTCTTTACTCAGTTCTTCCATTCTGGTTTTGTAGTTCTTCTGCACTTCTGAAGCAAACAGGACTATATCATCAGCGAATAGGTGATGAAGATATTCGCCATTATTTTAATTCCAACTTCATCCCAGTTTAAATCTTGGAGCACTCTCTCCAGGAGCGCAGAAAACAGTTTTGAGAAATTGAATCTTCTTGCCTTACCCCTTTTCCAACTTTAAATTTTTCGCTTTCTTGATGTAGTTTAACGACAGATGTGGCAGTCAAGTAAATGTTTCGCAGTAACTTGATATATGCACTTTCGATGCCTTGATGTTCAAGTGATTTCAGTACCAGCCAAAGAGACCGAATCGAAAGCTTTTTCAAAATCTATGAATCCCAAACATAGTGGAAGTTCATATTCATTAGTCCTCTCCATAACTTCATTCAATATTTGTATGTGGTCCATTGTGCTAAATCCACGACGAAATTCAGCTTGTTCCCTTCCCTGGCTAAAATTTAAGTCTCGCTCAATACGATTCAAGATACTTTGGTGAACATTTTGTATAGAACTGACAGTAAACTAATTGGTCTGTAGTTTTCGACGCGTTCTTTGTCCCCTTTCTTGTACAACAAAATTATAACAACATTATTCCAACTTGATGGTATTTCTCTCTTCCTCAGGCACATTGAGGATAATTTAGCAAGTTCCTCTTCCATTTTTTCACCTCCCCATTTAAACATCTCTGCTGTGAGTCCATGTTCTCCAGGAGATTTTCCATTCTTCATCCCTCGAAGTACTTTATCCACTTATTTCATTACGTCTGGGACATCTACTTTTTTTTTGTCTTCATTTTATAGTTCTCCCTTGGAGTACTACCATTCTGTGTAGAAATTTTCAAATATTTTTATAATTTCTTCTTTATTTCGTATTACGGTCCCGTCTGGTCTCTTAACTGCGATTATTTGCTTTTTCCCTATCATGAGCTGCTGTTTGGCTTTCTTCAGGCTCTTGTTCTCCTCGATTGTATTTCTAACAAGATTTTCGTACATTGTCTCTTATTTTCTTCCTTACGATTTTAATTAGTTCTATGTACTCAATCTTCTTTATGCAATTTTCCTCCTCTTTCATTTCCCTTCTTTTCTTCTGAGAATTTTTTCTCTTTTTTTCTTTCTGGTACCTGCTCTTTCCTTGGCTATTCCCTTATTATCTCAGTCAGTATTTTACTTCTGCTATTGATGTCTTCATCCTCTAACTCTTCCAAGTCTCTGAATCTGTTACTTAGTTCTATCTCGAATGACTGTCTGTGTTTCCCTAGATTTTCAGATCTAAAAGTGGCGGTTTTCCTCTGATAAGCTTCTTTCTCTCAAGTCTAGCATTTAGTTTCAGCTTACATCTGACCATCCTATGATCACTCAAGACTTTGAAACTGTTCAGAACAGACACGTCTTGTAGAATTTCCCTGTTATTCAATAGAACATAGTATATTTCGTTTTTGGTCCCATTTGAGCCATTTCATGTCCACTTATTCTGGGTTTATTTTTCGAAAAATGTGTTGGAAATGAACAGTCTATTGGCTTCTGAGAATTCCACTAACTTCTCTCCTCTCTTGTTTCTTTTGGCAAATCCAAAGTTTCCCACTTTCGTGCCACAGCTCTGCTAAGTTCCTACTTTCGCATTGAAGTCTCGCATTACAATTTTGTAATGCGATTTGCTACTATCCAAAATCTTCTGGATCTCCTGGTATAGGTCTTCGAATTCCTCTTCCGGGTGTAGGTTGCTGGAGCATACACTTGTATAATTTCCATACTGTATCTCTTGTTTATCTTTATTATTAAACGTACGATTCTATCTGAAATTCCTTCAATTTCTGTGATCCGTGACTTCAGGTTTTTATTAATTATAAATCCAACGTCCAACGTTTGTCGGTTTTCTATTTTCTGTTCCTTTAAAGTAGAACAACTATTCTTCATTTTTCCTCCACACTTTTGATAGTCCTATGATGTCCCACTCAATCCTTGTTAGTTCATTCTCCAATTCTTCTAATTTGTCCTCTCCTGCAAGTGACTGACAGTTGAGAGTCGCCACGTATAGGTCCGTTCGAGTTGTCGTGTCGGTGTCCTGGCAGTCTACAGTCCAAACCCTGGCATTTTGACCCTCTGACTTCCTGCAGGACTGACTGCTGCCGTTGCCAGCTGCATTCCGTCCTCCGGGCAATGAGGCGTCCGAGGCTGTTTCCTTATTTGTACCATCATGTGTAAAGAAAGGAGGGGTGCTGACATTTGACTCACCAAGCTGTCAGCTAATGCGGGTTGGTGAGCAGCCCATCCATGTTCGTTCGCCAAGCAGTTGCTTGGGTACTAACAGGTCCCACGACGTGAACATATGTATTAGACATTAGGCGTCTACCCCGGTCGCTTTCCTTAAGCCTTAGCAAGAGGAATTAAGGGGTCTCCTCCCAGTTAGTGGCAGAATCATATATAGGAACTTCACCCTATGGTGCAGATCTTCCCCCATACCCCCGTTCTTTTTTTTTTTATTATTACGTTTCCTTATATTATGGTGACCTACGGGTCAGAATTTTCCGTTTACCCACTTATCATTCCACACCTTCATGCCAAATTTCATGTTTTTAGCTTATTCCGAACGCCCTAACCAATATGATGAGACAGTGAGTGAATGAATCAGTTAGCCGAAAATATGTAATTTAAGGGGTCCACAACTCGAATATGCTTCAAGCTACGAATATGAAATTTTGCACACCTGCACATATTTACCATATCTCCTCCATTTCGAAAGCTCATATTCCTATCTTTAACATCATTTTTTCTTACTGAACTCTTGTTTCGTGTATAACAACATGCTTCTGGCAGTGCTGACGTTTTGTGACGCGCGGAACTTGACTGCATGCACTGACGTGCATGGTGATGAAATGTTAAAATCTTTTAAAAGAATTAAATTAATTTTTGCAATATTATTACCATTCTTAAATTAATGTTAAACGGTAGTAAAAGTCAACATAATTCTAGTTTTAGCATAATTTCAAACTGTTAAAACATTTTATATAGTACATGATTATTTTCTGATGTATTAAAATATTTTATTTCTTATGGCAAATTGTTTAATTTCCAATTTCATGCCTCTTAATTTGCTACCTTGATTTTACTTGACAATAGTGATATCACGAGGCATTTTAAAAGAAGATATTAAGTGTTTATGTTGCGTTGAAAACGAATGTTGACATTAGACTCCTATTTACTTCAAAATAAATTGAGATTAATCGTGTGCAAAAAATGTACATAATAAATTGTCTTACAAAACGAAGCCGATATGATGGTAAGCATCAACTTTGTTATCACAAAGTCGCAGGCAGTTTTTAGGAAAATATTTGATTACATTTATCTGAAAGAAATCTTTTGACGGACATTAATTTGATAGAAACATAACAGTTAATTGGAGGAGACGTACTTAATTCCTTTTCACTTACTTTGTTTCTAAAAATATCCTCTGATAAAAGACAATATTATGCGTAAACCAATAACAGCTCTCTATGAGAATAGTAAAACGCAACTAGCACCATCTCTGGCGGTTGACGAGAATGAGACAAAAATACTGATTTTTGCTTTTCCAATCTTCCGAAAAACACTCACACAGTCTCTTTTTAAGACGATCTCGTCTTTTCTTCACGGTATATTTAACAAGGTTAACTTTTCTTTGAGTTTGGTGGAAAAAAAATTATCCCACGGTGGCTGTAAAAATGGGACATCTGCTCAACAAACTATAGAAATATTAACGTCGTGCTACAAAATGATCGCCTTGTACATTACTTAAAAAAAAAAAAGCCCATACCTATTAAATTGAAATACAATATGCAACCTCTTTTTCCGCTTGTATTAATTTACTGGAATCGCGTAGTTTTTTAATGCTATCATCATTTATGTATGATATATCACAAACCATTTAGTAGTTGTTGTTTTTTTATGAAGATTAACAAGCTATTCGTCATCTTCATAATGTTCCGAACTTTACTACGACCTATGTTACTCCCACCCCACAAAGCACTCAACAATTGATCGTTAAATGGTGCGAGAGCGAAACACTTAAAGCCCATCTTGGCGGAAGCATATAGCGCCCTCTCTCGTTTCTCCGTGAAGAAACTACATACATAGTAGGTGCTCAGGTTGGTCGAGTTGAATTTTCGATTTGGTTATTATTACTTACTCCATGGCTTACGAAATTCGCAAGTTCATCGCCGCAGTAACAAATGTTATCCATAGGATTCTATCTTGAGCAAGGTGTCCCCGAAATAATCGTGCAGACTTTGGGAGGTGTCTACACCCTCAATCATAAACATGCTTAAATGGATATATTGGGTTCTATACTTCGAGTGTGATTCGCTAGTCCGACACCACTTACGCCATTACTTGTCGAGATATTACGTCATTTGCCACTATGCCGTCGTAAATTTGAACGTCTGTAGCTCCAAAATCAAGCAAATTCAGGAATTTCTTCCAAAGAACTCTTTCCTTGCTTTGAAGTGTATCCGAAGTTTCTCAAAATCTTTCAGGGACACATTATATATTTTCGAATGCTTATAAATATCCTCTTACGTCACGTGTTGAGATCATAATCTATATATATAAAAATGTATGTAGCTGTGTGTGTATGTATATATGCTCCAGTATAACTCTGGAACACCTTGAGTAATTTCAACCAAACTTGGTACACATATCACTTACAACATGAAAAGAAATACTGTGGAGGTAAGACACTCCTAGCACCTCTAGGAGGGGAAGGAGTGACATGTAAAATCAGTTTGTCAGATATATCCTTACAGGCTGAGCAACCCACACCACAATGTAGTTTTCTGGGTTGACTACCTCCAAGGGGGCACATTTGACATGACTGTCAATTCATTAGAAACGGCTATCTTAGTTTCTCGATTCGATATTCCGCAGTGGGGTGAGTTGTTGGAAAACATCTGGACTCCGCTCCAACCGGCGAGAAATCGGCTTGTTTAATTATAAAACAAACCTTTAACAAAACGATCACTTTTCATTTATACTCGTACACGGTAATACAGATCTCTCGTGAAACATTTCTTATGAAATTCTCAATTGTAAACCCACCCTTTTAATTCTATTTTCTTCCACGCTGGACTTATTCACATTCGTGGAAACGTGTTTATAATGGTGGAGGAAAATAAATAAAAAAGAACAAGAATAAAAATTTACAACAAATTAATTAGAACTAGCGAACATGCTACATACAATGAGAACGATTCTATGAAAACAAACACCACTAATTCAATGATGTTTGAGGAATTCAAAAGAAATGTTTTCGTTGCATCAAGAAAAATTACATTACATGTACGAGTACACCTCAATTCATACAAAATGGCCGATGACAAATGTTTCAAAGCTCCAAACATTTCACAATTTGGCAAGACAGAGGTAATACACGCTGCCAGTATAACATACGAGGGTTGATTCATAAGTCATGACAACTATTGGCTTTCTCTCGAACAGGCGACAATACGAAAAATCTAAGATCGTATTATTGAGAGTGTATGAAATGTTATGTCGAATGAAGCCACCTAATGAAGTGTAAATGCAGGAGAGTCTCCTAAGGAAGAGGCAGAACAGAGGGCAATGGTGTTTTATTATGGCATGGACACTCTGCCCTATTTAAAGGCATCCACCGAACTCGCCACTGTTAGATAGGACGGCATGCTCACCCAGTGCTTTCCGTAGCTTTGTATAACATGCCCGTGCATTTCTTCCGCGGAGCACTTGCTATTTTCACGTACGAACGTTGCTCATGCTTCATGACCTGAATTCTCGAACGCTGTCACTCACCGTATGACACCGACTAAACTGTGGTGCGTGCTCTGCTTACACTCACATCGTTGTTCACATACCCCATCTAGTGACTTCCTTCGAAAGTGCAATCCATACAATTTCAACAGTATATTTTCTATTTTTTCGTGTTTTCCCCTGTTTGCGAGAAAGAAACGTGTTGAATCAACCCTCGTATATAATCTGTCATACAAGTCTGCAAGCTTAAATCAAGCTTGAATCATACTTATTAGTTGACACCTGACAATTTTGTTGCAAGGTTGCCATATAAAAATTGTCACAATAAACGTTAAACAGGCTTGCCATGGCACTAGTTGCCAAATATACCAATAGAATTGACTACGTTCAGCTTGAATCAAATATGGAATTTCAAGTCAACTTATTCAAACTTGAATCAAGCTTAACTACACAAGTGAAAATTAAGCTTGTCATAAGCTTGCATGCTATATGAGATCTAATTCGAGAACAGCCGCGCTGTTGCCATATTGTCCAATCGCTATTTTCTTTGAATTTGAATGTACATTCACTTGCAAAAGTTCTTGTTATACAGGAAAAACTCTGAGTTTGTTTCTACCAATTATTAGTTACGTATCGAACAACGGTAACTCAGTTGGTTTCAAAATCTTTGAAACCAGAAACCCGATGTTCTGTGCTCGTGAATCAATATATGTCACAAAAGTCGAAAAAAAAAAACTTCATCTGTAATTTTCTTCGTACGACTAACTTGTTCCTTTCCTCATCGACACCAGGATCGCCCCGTTAGCTGCAATAATTTCTCTAGTATATAACTGTGTTGTGCTGAATATCATCACAAATACAATTCAGATTCTACTACGATATATTTATTGACGATTCTGTTAGATTTATGTATGTGTGTGTGTGTGTATGGGGCTATGGTGGATTCTATGGTGGGGGTATGGTGGATTCTATGGTGGAGGT
>JAGDQP010007882.1:0-15124 GCA_022664845.1 Lepisma saccharinum | reverse complement strand
TGGTGGAGGTATGGTGGATTCTATGGTGGGGGTATGGTGGATTCTATAGCAAAATGGCTATGTGTATGAAAATATTTACTTTTTATAGATTGTTGTGTACGTAACGATGTTTAAAAGTGTTTGTTTTAATTTTAGGCTTGAACAGTTGTGGCTCTGTTTGTCTGTGTGTCGACAACTTTTAACTCAGGTTCTACCAGGGCAAATTAGGTGGATGATGTGTCGTTCAGAAGGTATCGACAAGATGAGTTCAAACCCGTGTAAATCATACATATTACAGAGACGAGCTGTTTGTTCACTTCACTTAACGTAGCCCAAATCCGCCCCATTTTTTAGCACTCGTTGGAACACAACTACCATACAGTCCCAGTGCAATATATCTGGAAGTTCAACTGGATCGCCGACTCACCTTCTATCAACATAACCACAATACCGCTCTGAAAGTCACTCAACGCATCTGCTCTCTGCTTCCGATACTAAAAAATAACAATGGTTTTTCCCTGAAAGCTCGCCTACACATTTACAATATAATGATCAAACTTAAGTTAACCTACGCTTCACGAACTTGGCAGCATGCTGCCAAATCAACTCAAATCTTCGTTACAACGAGTCCAGAACCGTGCAGCCAGATTTATCACCAGACACCCGCGTAGCACCAGTATTCTGCAATTACATGAAGATGTAGACATTCCATTGCTCAAAGATGTAATAGATACACAATGCCGATCCTTCTGGTTACGGATGACGCAATCTTCACATGCCACTTTACAGAACTTGGGCACTGTCCAACCACCAAGATTTACCCACAAAATTCCACATCCCATTTAACCCTAAACATGTACTCAAATTTTCTTGAAGCCCAGCATCTCTACCTGACTGGCTAAATCTTACCATCTCGCCTCGCTGACTAATATCATAGAAATAAGTTAGAGCTGCGATAGTTGCGCTCTAAAACCACATTTATGTCCTCACGTGACGCCAATCTCACTTCACATTGAAGGCATAGGCTCCCGCTCGAAACGTCCTAACACATGCTGTTATATATTTCCTTCCTTCCTTGCTCTTTGTAATATTCTAGCTTGCTTCATAATATTCTTCCGTCAAGATAATATTATCAACGTAGTTTGAGTAATCGAAATGCAAAAGATGGTAGCGCTGTACATCATTGTTTACTTTACTACACCTGAAACTATTAAATGGTATTAGATAATTGAGTTTAAAACGATTATAGAAAATATTGTAGTATCTCATTGTTGACTCTTAATTTTTTTAGTTTTTATGACTTTTAATGGATGATTCATGTTTCAATATTATCTGCTATTGTCAAGTAATGCATTAAACGGAAATATATTCTTGAATAGGGGTTTAACAGCGGATTTATTTACGTACTGCACTGTCGTATAGGCCTGATTGATTTTTATCAGTAGTAATTCATTCGTCAGCATGCGGGAAATGGGAAATACAAACTCATTACTATAAAGAATTTATATGAATTTATTTTTTAATCAACTCTTATTATCCAAACATAGGAAATTCCTTTTACTATTGATAGCCCTGTAAAGTTATATCTCTACTTTATCAGTGCATCGTTAATAGATCCACCGGATTTTTTTTCAAACAAACAAAAGGACTACATGCTACTTGCTAACTGCAAGAGATTGACTTCTAGTGACTAGCTTCATACTGCACAGAGCATATCTGCAGAGTGAATCTATTTCAAGCTATCATCAAATTCTCAATTTTGTTCAGTGACAACTTTGATCTCCACAGCGTGATTCATCCTCCAGGGACTTCTGTCTGTCTTTAAGGGTTGAAAATCAGTGAAACACCTATCCACATCTCAAACAATTATCGCTGTGAACTTTTTATTTCTTCTGAGACAATTAACCCTAATTTATAGAAAATGGAATATCTATTTCCACTGAAGTTAACACTTAATCACCAGTTTTTGTCAACACTTTTGCTACGAACTCTCTGCGGACAACGTCTATCGTAACAACCTACAACAACAAAATAATACAGAAAAACCTTGGAAAACTCTCTTTATTGCCCGATAAACCGCCTACATCACTCCTTGAAGAACTTAAATATCCGGCCTCAGATGTGTCCAGTTAGAGAAAAAAAAAGTTACAGAAGGTGCAAGGTTCGGGATGTAGGGAGAATGCCGAATACTCATGTAATGTTATGGTGTACAGAAGTGAATGTCTGTGTGTGTTTATTCTGCTCTTCAAAGTGGTTTCAAGGTATCCTGGATGTTCGCTGTATCATGCACTGGCGAAAGCATGTATATACAATAACATCGTCATGAATTTGTTTTCCAGTGGAGAGAGTCTTCCTTTGTGCTCCGAAGAGTTGGAAAAACCATGTAGAAAATGCTGTTTTTTTTTTTTCTTAAAATTCAAGGAAGTGAGACTTCTGACGTATTCAATAAGTTTAGTAGAACAAAAATGTCCTTGAATCAAAGGATTCCATGTTCGATTCCCGGTAGGAACACAAGTGGTTCGAGGCCCACGTCAAACTGTAGGTCACTTCCTTAGGACGTCATCTTCATCTGATAGAAAGAAATGTCAAACCACTATCGGTTTACCTTGTCCAGGGACCTTCGGGTCAGGACCTGTCTCCGGGCAGAACAGTCATAATTATCATCGTCTGTAGCAAACATCATGTCCCGTAGAATAAACCAGACAATATGCACAACTACATATGCAATTTATACTGTTCATAGTCGTGGATGGTCCGCAGCAATCGACAGTCACATTTATGACGTTAACATGTTGTCTTAGGACGTTGCTAAATTTATTAGTTCTTATCTTGACTTGTTCTATTATTGGTGAATTTACCAGCTACGTCACAAGTGTAATTTAACAGTATATTCACAACGTTGATTATAACAATGCCATCACTTCTACTGATAAATTATCACCATGACAACAATAAAATTTGTTGAAAATATACTCTAGAAAACCAAATATGTCCGGAGTAAAGAAGAAAGCCATATACTAAATGATTGACTTTTTAATACACCCAAGACAATGGATGAATTAGTTGCAGACTGGGAGGAGATATCAATCCTAGTATTTCTTTCTGGATTCATTGGTGGAGGTATTGTGTATATATGTTATCCATGCAACAATTCTGTAACATATCTGGACAACGTCACTTCGATCATTGCGTTAATTTCACTTATTGTTCTCATGGTCTATGACAGCAATGTTTTAAAGACTGATGAAATATTTTTAGTATATTTGTTGGAAATTACAGCAATGGCTGGTGTGGGCCTTGGATTTGAGTATTTGAAATTTGCCTTCGAACATTCTCTTTATTTCAGTATGTTTTTAATCCTTTGTTCATGTCTGGATGAATTGGTCATTAGGAGAACCGTGATTTTCATCGCTATCGTGGCATTAGTTACGTCTGGAATGAATCTGTTGCCATCAATATTTGACTGTAGCGACACAACGATCGATGAGAGTGCTGATTTGTCTGGAGTTATGCACTATAAAACTTTCCTTGGGACCTTCCAGATGCTGCTGATCCCACATTCAGTGATTGGAATTAGTGAAGAAATGAAGAAATTGATTCAATATGTTAACTTATTGGTTTTATGTATACCGGGCACTTTTCTCGTACAGAAGACTCATCAGATTGTTTGTCAGTAGGTAACGATGGTTGTACCGCATGTTCAACATAACTCCAATGAATGGACTTTCAGAATCGTCATGTATGAATATATTAATTAAAGTGCATCAAGAATAAAACTAGCATAACAAAACTTGTAAGGTACACTTTCATTTTTTTAAATTATTTTATTATTATTATTATTATTATTTACCTGTAATGTTCAATAGTCTTGGTCTATATTTGATGAAATATTTCCGTTTGAAAAATTTATACCGATTAATTTTAATTTCATTTGTAAGTTCAGTAAAACAAAAATGGTGAGAGAGGGAGAATATATTTTTTTTCTTCGTCTTGATCTGGTAACATTGATAAGAAGTTACCTGGCTAGCTCAATCAGTGGGGTGTGACGTTGTTTAAAGATCAAATATTATAACCGATCGTGTTTTTCGCTCTGCGGATTTCTTCCCTGCAATAACACCATTATATCAAAGTTGTATAGTGTTGTTTTAAAGATTTGATTGAAAAAAAAAAAATACAAAACAGTGAGTTTTCAAAATGAACAAGAAAGCTAGTTGTCAGTGCCGTCCCTTATTTTCTGCAGCCTTAGAGAGGGTCCTCTTAAATATAGGCACCGAAAATCTGGAGAAAGAAGAGAAAATTTCCAATTCCAGTACACAGAGCCTTTTGGTCTTGAATGTTCACCGGCGATCTTCGAGTTCCCAACCTTTTTATTTCAAGTTCTTTTCTTTTAAAAGCTCCACAGACTTTGACTCTGAAATGTGATCTGTAATGCACTACTACGGGATTTTCAAAGAAATATATCAACGTCAAAAAAAATATTTCTATATTTGAGGCATCGATTGATACCAATACCTTATAAGTATCCAAGATATCGAAAGTGTCGAGAACCCATCTCTATTAAGAAATGTAAACTGGATTTTATATGTTCAAGGAACCTTGTGGTTGGTCTTCTTTCCTCCAATTTTAATTTGGATTTATATATGGCCTCTGGCATTGTTACATTTTGAACCCTTCACCTACCCCCGCCTCTCTGCAATCTTTCCATCGACTCCACTTCGAGAGCCTGATGGGCGCAGCGAACTGAAAGTGTTCTCCGCGAAGCCGGGGCGGGCCATCCCCGTATCTGTCTCCCCGCCTAGACACCAGACTCGGTGTCGAGGTGTGGAGTCAGCAGGACCTTTCATTTTAATTTCGTATTTAATTACTCATAAAAAAAAGAATAAAAAAAGGACTACAGTTCAGCAAGGGAGGGGTTAGGGATTTTTTCATATAGCCCAGTACCCGGATTTGTTTGTATGGCCTCTGGCATCTCGGCCTCAGACTGGATAGGGGAGGAGAGATGATGGGAAAGATAGCGGCCAGTGCCTTACTTTAGGTAGCTGATCTGGAATCCGCGGTGTTACCACCTGGGTCAGGCGGGAGCATTCTTTTAATGGCTGGTTTGCATTTGAAATTGAATTTTACTTATTGTCTTTAGGCATCTAAGGGTCAGGCCGGGATAGGGGAAGGGAAAGGAAACGGCCAAGGCCTACGGTGAAGACGCCATCTCGGCATTTGACTGGTGTGACTGAGATAAAACCTTGGCGGTTCGGTTTTAATGGCTGCTCTTTAACGGAGGTTATATCCAGAAATTATTCTAATTATTGAAAGTTTCAGTAAATGGATACTGAAAATGTCTTTACAGGTTTATCAGACTTACATTAATGAATCGGTGAGATGCAAAAGGAAAACATTCCACATTTTGGACATTTCAAACCGAGATAGCCATTTTGCTCCTTGTGCCTGTCCCCACCCACTGTCGAAAGAAGGAAAATATTCCTTCACTTCTGGCCTATTAAACTGAGATGTTTAATCGATCCGACTTCCACATAAGCAAGTTCAGATATTTCGTTTATGCGAAAGATCAAAGAGGACTTGTTTAAGTATTTGTCTACATTGATGGACTGGAAAGTGATATTTTCTACCTTTGGAAGGGCCGCGTGGATGTAACTCTGCCAACAGCTCCTTCATACGACCATGACATTCGTATAAACAAGAAGAAGGTACAGGACGTGGACAAAATAGTGAAATATATTCCGCATGAATACAAGGACGTCTATGACAGAATATTACTCTGGCCCACACCTGATGATGATGACAGATGGGATGATTCCGAATGACTAAATGTGTAAGTAAAAGTTGTATTTTTCAAGTCACAATGTGAAACAGTTGTATTGTAATGTTTATTGCTTATGATAGTTTTTCTAGCATTTGGAAAAATTGTATTATATTGTAACAGTTGTAATTTTGTAGTATTTACTTGATTAAATTTTGTACTGTATCAAAAAAACAAAACAATTTACACAACAGAGAAATGTTAATAGTTAAAAGTATATAACATTTGAAACATTGTGTAAATACACAAGTAATATGTACCGTAATACAAGTAACAATTGAAATTAATAAATTTTCTAATATTTTATCCCAATATATAGCAATTCTGAACAAAATAAAAAATATTATTCTCCAAAAATCAACACAGAAAATGCGGTACAAGAAAAGTATAAGGAATATACGGTATAAGAAAAGTTTCGGGAGAGGAATTTCCAATTCGAAAATCTACAGAAACTATGGTACTTTTCGTTATAGCTGGATTAGAATTAAAGTATGGCTTTAATGATTGAAGTAATAGGTTTTCAGGTTTTTCAGGAATTCGTTAAGGCTCGAGATCCGGTTTACTTTTTTTTTTTTTTACCACATAAGACTTGTATGTGGCAGAATTGTGATTTTGATACTTGGTATTACGTGAGAAAAGATTATAAGTACTTATTCTATACGGTATTTGTCATCTATACCAGACTTAGGAATTTATGAAACAAAATTTAATATTTGTGATTTAAAAATAGAAAGCTGCGTATTTCTAATTTGAATCATGAAGAATGGTAGTTCTTCGAGCGACGCTGACAAAGGACTGTTTTAACGGCACTCTATGTATACAAATAATTTCGGATCTTGCGAACTAAAAGCCCGATTTTGATGCTTGAACTTGTATTTAAAAGCTCTTTGCTATACTAAGACACAGAAGGAAAAAAATGGGTCGGTAGGACCTCCCTGGGACCCCCTAGGGCGGTTCGAGAAAAAAAAATCACAATTTCACATTTCTTATGATTGCACTGACCACAGACCATATAGGCGGCCGAAACTTTGGGATCGTAATTTGCGTTTAAATGCCTTTTAAACGGTGAAGAGGTTCAAAAAGTATGACTTTTTAATACCCAATAACAGAATTTTCAAAAATGGTAGAAAAGTGTGTCTGTCTTTTTGCTTTAGCCCCAAATGGTTGGTACCAAGAGATAGAGGAAAATCGATGCTGAATTTTAATAGGAGTTTCGCTTTTCGAGATACGAAGCCTACCATGATCCAAAACCAACCTTTTGTATGAAGACTATGTACTTTTTCTTAATAGATCGTCTTACAAAGTAAGTGATATCGGTACTAAAACTCCTTCAGGGCAAAGGGAAGAGTGACGCAAGAATTCTACTCGGAAAAGAAGTGATATATATTTTGAGAGTGACTTAGTGTCACTATGGCGGGAAGGAGAATACTAAGTCTTTTTATTTTATTACTAGGGAAATACTTCAGCCATAGTGACACAAAGTCACTCGCAAAATGGATATCACTTCTTTTCTGATTAGAATTCTTGTATCCTTTTTCCCGAAGGGGATTTTGTTACGATTAATATATGTGCATTCTTTTTCATGTTCTTGATATTTATTAGTTATGTTGTCTCTTAAATATCAATATATACAGTAGATATTAATTATACAGTATCTTCCTGAAATAATGCCACAAACTTGGCGAGCTAATTATACACATCAAAACAATATAAAAAAAGGTTTCTTACAAGAAATTTTGAAATCTGCTTAGTTTCGGAGTTTCAGGCGCTCAAAGTTATGGCGGTAGCGTTACAAATAACGTTATATCTCTACAAGTAATGACTTAAACGGTGTTTCTTTGTTCGAACGGTTGGATCAAAGTTGAATACATTTGATGAACTCCTATCCTATCAGTTCTATCACAGAACAGTCCGAAAATGACTCTTCCGTATTTAGACGTCCGGATTTAGACTCTTCCGTAAAGAGATTCTAGCATAGAGAATATGTTAATACCAAATACAAGAACCAAGTGTAAAAATATATAAAACAATCAAAGTTATATTATTATTCTTTCAAACTACATAAAGATTTAAAACCCACAACAAAAAACATATCATTATTTCTATAAACGCCAAAATTAAAAATGTTTGCTATTTGTAAATAAAACTGTTAATGAAATTTTAAAAAATGTGCAAAACAATGTCTGGCAATGTGTAAATACGGTAAGTAGATCACTGATAACTTTTTTAAAAAGTTA
The DNA here is from genome assembly GCA_022664845.1 of Lepisma saccharinum. Lineage (NCBI taxonomy): Eukaryota > Metazoa > Arthropoda > Insecta > Zygentoma > Lepismatidae > Lepisma > Lepisma saccharinum. Next base: position 7,093 of record JAGDQP010007882.1, on the reverse strand, counting down.
CATAAAAATTATACAACAGGCACTGCATTTGTAAGCGAACAACACAGCAGATATAGCTAAATAAAAAAAAAAGTAAAAACAAATACAGAAATAGTTACTATAATTCCTCAATATTCCAGTTGTCAATCGCTAAAACAAAACGCTAATCTCTTTCTGCTCGCCGCTCTGTCTAAATACTCCAAAAAGCCATCATCAATTCTTGGCAATGGCACCAGGTAATACACCAACAGCTACTGTAAAAGTGCGCGCCCAATATGAAAACCTGAATTTAAAAGAATCCCAAGTCCACTTTTTTCGTATTTGCATTTTTTTTTCTGTTCGTTGGTATCTATGTACAAAGGGCCATCCACTTGCATAAATATTACATCCTAATCTCACCACAGAAACCCTTTTTTAACATAAAATAATTTCCGCTGAATACTATAACATACGAAGACCTTGGACTGTTTATCGTTTCTCCTGAAAAATATACTCCGGTGGACTTGGGATGTTTTTTTTTTTCAATTCAGGTCTTCAATTTTGCTGTTGTTCTCCTTCCTCACATCCCTTAACAAGTGCTCCACTTTCCTTCTAAGTAATCATTAAACCTTTTCTCTTTTTTAAAAAAAAACAGTCAAGATATTTCCTTTAAATTCAAATCCTAATATCTCAAACCTAAAAAAATAAAATTTTCTAAGCTATTTTCAAACCCTTTTCTCAGTCGTATCCCCACGACTGCTCACCAGTCTTCCACGTTATTTTCCCAAAGCCTTGTGTAAATGTAAAATGCTTTAAACATGTGTGTCCGTGCCGTGTGATCAAAATAAAATGTTAGTGATTTTGTAAATGTGAAAAGGACTCGGCATTCAGCAATCCTTATTATAACTAACTGAAAATAATATTATGTGAATATGATTTTATATGAATGTCTACCAAGAACGTATAATTGTTGTATAAATATGTTGATTTACTTTTATCACTGTTATCAAGACCTCTACTTATGATGAAGAATAACTATAGTCATGAGAGTAATAATGAAATATCAATTTTGTTGGAAATAATGTACGTATGTTTCAGACATATTACAGTATTAAATAAGAATGCTGAGGAATAATAAGATATTGTTGCGTAATGAATGAAGTTATAAAAAAATAATTAAAAAAGGATTGTATAAAAATACGCTTTATTAGGATGAACTAAAAAGTAAAAAATAATAAATTAAATTAATCTTATGAATCGGAAAATAAAAGCGTGGGTGCTCTTGCTTATCTTATCATAAAATCATAATATCTAAGAACACCCACGCTTTTATTTTCCGATTCATAAGATTAATTCAATTTATTATTTTTTACTTTTTAGTGCATCCTAATAAAGCGTATTTTTATACAATCCCTTTTTAATTATTTTTTCTGTATAATAGATGAATATTAAACTCCCTGCGAGATAGGCAACCCAAACTTCACACAATAGATGCGGCGTTGTATGCATTTAAGGATAATTTCCAATTATTTTAGTAATTAATTAATTACAGTTAACTGGATTATTCTGTCGTATATCTAATGATTGAATATTGTATTGTCATCGAAAGCAAGTAAGTTTACAAAATTTCACAGAAATCGTATCAAGGGGAGTGAGTTAAAAATCAATTACAAGATTTGTACCAGAGAAACTTACAGAGCAAGTTGATGTAAAACGTATAAAAACATTATGCTGCCAATGTTTTGACCCCATTTCCGGAAACTTAACACGTAAGCTGCAGTTGGTTATTCTGTTGTTCTTAATTCAAACAAAGATCTGCTTCGTTATGGATTAGTTCACTTATATGACAAGCATTAGTATAATTGTTACTTATCTAAACAGAAAATTTATTACACTACTAAGCTACGTTTTAATGGTTTGAATGTATATTTGATAAGAATAAATAAATTCATCTTCGGGTTATTTCTGTTGACGTTCAGTAATGAAAATCCTTCATAAATTACAGCCCTCATTATTACAGATTATACTGTAGAATTTTGAATTTCAATTTCTTTAATTTATGCCCTTTAGGTATCTAAGACTCAGGCCGGGATAGGGGAAAGAAAAGGATTCGGGAAGGTGTTGACCAGGGCCTATATTGAAGGTGCCATCCCAGAATTAGTCTGGTATGACTGAGGAAAAACCATGGAAAACCTCAGTCATACAAATTATAGATTCCTGTATTAAGGATCTGGAGTATTATAGTATGGAGAACAGACGAAGAAAATTTAGGGCATAATAATTTTGATATTCAATTCTTTCATGAATTATAATAATTCAGGTGAAGACGCAATATTGATTACGTTATACCTAACCTAGTTATAAGACAAGTTAATTTTAGGCAGACACATGAAATTTCGCTTATTATTGCAAACAGTTTGGAAGGTAATGCGTATTCCGAAATGCCTTAATGGTCATACATATATAGTATATTGTGCCAGCCATTAATTTCTTAAATAGTATCTGATTTAATTAACATTTTTGCTATTGAAACAGTAATACGTAAAAAAGTATCACATATGGTTTACTGATATAATTGAGAAACTATTTTGCTTCAATTTAACGCAAGAATGAAGCACTTACAGTAACTTGTTGAGGAGTTACAGCTATTCAAAGCTTTGAGCATGTACTTGACTTCGGGTATTTCAAGGTCCCCAAATTCAACACCCTGCGCCACATCAATTCAACTAGCTCCCTTAGTTTTTAAGATAGAATAACATAATAGGTTCGGTTACAAAGCATAGATTATGCTCTATCACGTTTATTTCAAAATATTTTTTCATATCTGTGAAAGTTTCAGTGTTATTTTCCATTAAAGTAATATTACGAAACGAGCAAAACTATGTTTCTAGTATATTAGCCGCTATATTTAAATATTGGTGTAACACCTAAGATGCATACATACTTGTATTTCTTAGAGTATATTATTATCTTGAAATTGACACAAGAACGAAGTTTCCGACTTAATTCTTTGAGAAGATATTGTCGTTTAAGTAAAGTCGGTGTCTTCACTACGACGCCATTTTGAATCCAAGATGGCGGCTTTACCGACCACATTCAGATCATGTGACCATTTTATTTCTCATGTCTTAACAACTCTAAACATAGATCTGAAGTCAAACTGAGGAAATTTCTCATTGCACACGGAACCATAGCAGGCGCCTAGAGTAATCTACAGCATCGTATATTCTCATTATTACTTCAACAATACAGGTAGACAATCTTTATTGTCACCTTGAAAACTATTAAAAATATTAAAATGGAACGACTAGACAAATGGAGGACATTATCCTGACTTTGCAAGGTTTTATTATTTCTTGCTGGAGGATTCATATACTTAGAATACACGCTGAATACTTCTGTAACAGTTGTCGACAATATCACTTGCATCATAGCAATTATCTCGCTATTGTATCTTCTTTTGCAGAACGTCAGTACTTTTGAAATAGAAGACATTGGTTTCCAGTATTTGCTTGGAATTACGGCAATGTCATCCTTAATCTATGGTTGGGAAACAATGCGATTACTCGATACCTTTCAACCCGATAATATACTTACAAGTTTTATTGTGTTTTCTTATGTGATGGGAAATTTCCATGGCTTCGTACTAGAGTTTATCTTAGCGTTTGTTGATGTGAGTTACTTTGGATTGGTTCTGACAATATCTTTGACCAACTGTTCTACGACGCTCGACGATCTTCCTTGATCTCAAGTCATACACTACGAGACTGTCATTGCATCATTATTGCTATGCTCTGCTGACGACCTGGGCATTAGTGATCATAAGAAGAGAGTATTCGATTACGTATTTTTAATTGTTTTGTGTGTGCCAGGTACCTTGCTGGTGAACAGTGTCCATGAGATCATGTGTGCAGGTACTTGACTTAATGACTTTGAGCTCTGGAAGCTTCATACGAGTACACTGTGTTTTGTTAATTTTGGTTGTTGAACGTCATGCAGAACAACCAGACGCTTGATTCAAGAACTTTAGCATTCCTTCTTTAGCATAAATATTAATTGTTCTAAGAATGTTATTCATTTGTTAATTGTTCTAATTCAAATCAATATTAAATAGGTGTAGCATCAAATATGACTTGAACTTGTTACTAAGGCTACCAAACACTCCAGAGTGCGTTGTCAGCCACAAAGTGTATGGGAAGCCAAGGATTGTTTAGGATATTCCTTCCGCTTGAATTTCTGTTCCAACTTTTCCTAACTGAAGTGATGATCAGAATCATAGCTATTCTGCCCGCAGGCAGGGCTATAACCCGAAGCTTTCTGAACAAGGTGAATCTATGATGGTTTGTCATTGCCTTCCAACGTTTTTAAGATAATGTCGCAAGAATGGGACCTAAAGTTGAAAGTGATCTGGAAACTACTTATGTCCCCCATAAGGTATCGAACCGAGAACTTTTTGATTACAATGCAGTGAGCGTTACCACTCACTCACCAGGGATATTTACAAATGCTGAACTAAATTTTAAATTTGTCAAAAAAAAAAAGAGTTCTTTTATTGTTTTTGTTTCCTTATTTAGAAGGGATATATCCAAAGTAGAACTGAAATAAGCGGATGGAATTGGCAGACAAGCCGAGGCACTTACCCTGAGAAAAGAGATCGAGTTATTTTAGTTTAGTGTAGGTGCACGGTTGAACTACACTGGCCGTCAATGTGTAAACACTCAGTTCTGCTTTCACATCTATTGTATGTGTTGTGTCTACGATCTTGAGCTCTGAACGTAAAGTTAGATGATGAAAACTTGTTTCAAATTTCTGCAGAGTCTACAAGTCAAATAAGTGTGTTGGTATAGAAACAAATTTGTGCTGAATGTGTCTAAATGTATTCATTATCATATTCTAGAGGGGAAAACTCCGTCTATGTTTATACAATAAGTGAAACAAATTTATCTTGACCATATTCATTTGGTCTTTTGGCATTACCTTTGCTATTATCATACATATTTCTTGGTGAGTAAAGTTTCCAATGTCTGCGATGGGATTCGAACCTCCAACCATCAGCGACGAGATTTTGAAATGTATTACTCTAACTGCTCGGCTATGCTGGTCTTCCAACTGTGTGACGTTTTCATGTTCCTTTTGTGTTACGAAGACAATTGAGAAGCTTGTTTCCAAAAGCTACCATATCCATGTTACTTTGTTAGAATTGTTTTCCTGTTTCTCATCGTAGATATACAAATTCCTGGTTCGATTTAGAAGCAAATATTATATTAAACAATTGATGTTAATTGGTTAGAATACTTTCTCGTTCAAACTGACTATAAAATCGAATCAGGAACTTATATAATCTATGAAATACACCATTTTTTTTTAAAAAAAAAAACGTTAAATGGATATAGTGGCTTTTGGAAATAAGCTTATCAATATCTGAAGTGAAGGAATTCATATCGGCTTTAATTCGATATTGAGGTGACTTCTTGTATCTTATGTTAGAATTAAAAATACTGCGCACCACTGAAGAACTTCTCATTAGAAAAACTTCTCTAACATGTTCTAGAATTTTGTAAAAAAGAAAGAAATGGAAAAAGGATCTTTTTTTCTTTTTTTAATAAAAGAAAAAAACGTTAAAAAATGCCGTCGGTCCGGAATCGAATAGGCGACAGCACATATCCGACAATCACGGGTCGCGTAATAACGGTAGTTATCCGCCGGTGGATCTACGTTAGCTACCCGACAATCACGGCCGCTGTAACAATGGCGGCTATCCTCCAATCTCCGCCCGTGGACCCACGGTGGCTATCAGTCAGTCGTCGCTGTTGGATCTACGACTGCTATCTTCCAGTGCACCGCCGGCGGCTCTTCGATCCGCTGTAATGGGAGCCTCTATTCGCCAATGTCCGCCGGCGGATATCAGACAATTGCTTCCATTGTACTGAGGGCAGCTATCCGCAAATGTCCGTCGGTGGACCGACTGCGGATATTCCTCAATTGCGGATCCTGTAACCAGGGATGTTATCTGCCAATATCCTCCGCTGGACCGATGGTAGATATCCAACAATAACGACTATGGCTATCAGTTAATGTCAGCAGGTGGACCGACAGTGGATATCGGACACGGCGACTGCCGTCAATGTCCTCCGGTGGACCGACAGCGATGGCGGTAAATTGCTCATGAGGTTTTGTGATGCAATTAATCGATTTCTTTTAAATCTTCCGCCCCCTATTTCCTGAGTTCTCGTGTGAGTAAGTTTTATTGTTATGTCGCGTCATCTATAGGATGAAAATTGTAATATAGAAAGAAAAATTTGAAACAGAACACAAACTAGTTTTGCCCCTACTAGAACTAGATGGCCAGAAGTTGAGAAAAAGGAAAAGTTTCACAAAACAATAAATAATTACATAAAGAATTCCCACTTACATATGAATTTACCACTTATAAATAGTTCTTATTTGATCTAATTTCTACACTCTAAATAAATATTGTTCGTAACTGTACTTCGAGACAGTAGATGTAGTGAGGGAAAAGGTAGTAGTCAGGAGTCAGTATTGCTACTAACGTTCTTCCTTTTGTTTCTATCCCTCGTTTCTTATTTTCATCAATGTCCCCACGCAGCAAAGGTATATACTCTAGGGACGTACTAGGTATATTCCCATAAAGATATGGTAATATCCCTAGGGTATCCCGGATATTCTTGGGATATACAGTATATAAAATATTCTACTAATATTCCAAATATACTTGGGATATATGTATTAGATTCCACGAATATACGTGATATTCTTGGGATATACGTAGAACAATCTACGCATATCTGAACAACCAGTAGGAGTGCATATGCTGAAGATATTCCTTGGGATAACACAAGTATGTTCTACGAATATCTGTAAGATGCTTGTTCTTGAGTGACTGATATTCCAAGAATATTCCCGAACTATAACCTTGAAAACGATCTCAGAAAAATATAGTAGGTAGAACAATTATTTGTTCGCAAGGATATTCTGTGCGTTTTGGGGGATATAAATTAGATATTTCTGGGATATCCAGTGCTATGTTGGAGTACTTCATATACGTGAACATAAGCATGTATTAATGAGCGCAAGTTCAGATTCTTGAGTAAAAAGCAGAGAGAAATTTTCATAA
>JAGDQP010007881.1:0-64791 GCA_022664845.1 Lepisma saccharinum | reverse complement strand
TATATTTCTACATATCTCAATACCAACTTATATTCAATGATTCTTTTTAACCTCTCAATCTTCTTTCTCATTTCTTTTTTTCATTAACAAAATTAATTTCTTTGCGCCTGTAGGTATCTCGTTGAAGCCAACCCCACTTTTTTTTTTTTTTCATCCAAGAAAAAGGCAAATGCCCTGTGGCATTCCGGAGTACATTTTTCTGTGCCTAGCCGGGTAGGGGGCGAGAAGCAAGGGTTGTGAATAACAAAAAATGTATAATTATTTTCTGAATAAATCAATACAATGCAGGAGCAAGGCAACAGCGAAAGTCTCATTCAAAAATACGTGTCTCAACTTGTTTTCTAGTTTCATTCAAGAGGGAGTGTCTCAAATAACGACCTGTCAATCCATGGAGTACATTTGCGTGGCGTCTATAGAATTCAGACAATAACCAGGTGTTCAATTAATACGTAATTAAATCATGGAGTACATTTGGAGGGTACCACTACTTGCGTGTTGGAAGTTCTAATTGTGCTTGGAGTAATAAAATAACTGACTAATTTAACAGCGTATTCGATTTCATTTAACTTATGAAATGCTGACATGACAATAGATTAAATTCATTATCAAGAAAATGAAAAATAACATCTGCAACAATGAAAAAGATTCGCAGTAGGCGCCTGGCGGCGCAGTGTAACCTCTTGAACCGGCGGCGCACCGGGCAAATTTCCGGTAGCCCAGTACGTGCCTCATACTATTTAAGCTAAATAACAAGCCGCGCAGAGCAGCGTATGTAGGAAACTGAGTATTTTGCTTCATAACCAAAAGTACAGCTGTGGTACACAGTAAACGGAGACGACAGGGTCATCCTCAACTCATTTACCAAAACAATCTTATTCCATGGGAACAACAGGCATAATACTTGGGAGTTTGTCTAAATCACTCTCTAAAGTTCGCACAGAACACAGAAAACACCAAACAAAGAATCTTAAGAAAAGTATCAGCATTATATACAGTTCTGCGATGCTCTGCTATATGTCACGAAATGAAGATCCATATCTTGTAAATGATTATCCTGTCCACTCTTCAATTATGCCTGTCCAGCTTGGCAACATGCAGCCCCTAGTCACATTAGAAAACTGGAGTTCGTCCAGACTAAGGCGGGAAGAATAATCATTGGCCACGATAGATACACCAGGAGCTCACAAATACTATAAGATTTAAACCTGAAGAAGATTCAGGATATCCTAAGACATCAACGCAGGAAGTTCTGGCAAACACTACCACGGCACGTCAGTGAGGCTCTCAATAGAATAGGAACAGCCTATTCTCATAGAAATATGCACAAAACACCAAGGCTAAGATAAATAATTTGTGAGAGTCTGCTCTACCATCAATAAAGTCCCTTACCTGCGACAGTTGTAGATGTAGGTGCACTTAAAAAAGACGAAGTTTCAATTCTTATCTAAGTTTAGGAATATGGATATAAGGTTAACCATTAACTCATCGAGTCAGGGGCTATGTCCCGATCCTCGAGACACAACTTCGTAAATAGCCGTGACGTTGCCTCATAACATTTGCGGACCAGTACTGTAACTTTCTGTTGATCACTTTCATTGTATTTGAAGTGTTGAACTGCCTGCAAGGCTATTGTAAGTTTCCAATGCTATTAGGGAAAGGGGCTACAACATTGCTTAAATCGTTGGTTGAACGATGCAGTATTGCAATTTGGTAGCCCTCTTAACCACACACTATTGTACATAGAACAATACCAATAATTGAAGCGACTATACTTTGAGTTGATTAATTGCAAATTGAACAATACTCACGACTGATTAAGTGGTCCACAACAGACAATAAGTATTGTTACATTAAAAGTAAACGTTCAACAATACTTTCTTCTTTTGTAAATGCAACATTGTTGAGTATTGGTTCCAAAATAATCATATTCTATCATTAATTCTACCCAGGGAATCCACCAGCATTTTCAGTTTGAGGGAGTGTAAAGTAAAAATTGGGAGGGTGTAAGTGGAGATTTTGCACGATTTCTATCGATTCTTGACCGGGGGCTGACACCCTCACACGTAGAATCTGGCGGAATCACTGATTCTAACATAATTACGTTGATTTCACAATAGCCTTTTTTTTTCAGTACAGCATTAGACATATTGTTACGATAAGAAAACCGTAAGATTTGTTTTACTCCAAACTGTTTGGTTAAATGATACAAAGTACTGTAAATAAATATTTAAAATTAAAGAACGCTTTGGGAAGGATGGTTCTGACACCTTGAAGAACATTTTCAAACCGAATTAACCGTGAACAATGTAGATTAGTGTTATTAAAAAAAAAAAAAAACATTCAGTAATTGTGAAATTCTCTATTTGTGGCGCTTCCCCTTTACTTGCAATTGGTATTCACAATCATGAAATAATGCTTCCACATTATGTTAAAAACATCAGAAACTCTTTTTACGTAAAGTTCTTTCACGTTGGAATTTATTTACAATATCCATTACCTATATTTTATTTTTCTCCTTTTTCGATTAAAATAATAATAGATATCTGACTTTCGCCTAGAACGTATGCAATATTTTAATCTTTATGACTCGCTAACAGTGGAGAGCCAACTACAACTTGACACGCCCCCCCTTCCTCCCAGGAAAATTTTCTGACGACGACATATTCCAGAGTTTTATCAAATCTCTACAAATGCATATTTATTCAGGTGTTGTGGTAGTCACAATTATTAGCAATGGAATTTTCTTTTTTCTGTCAAGAGGATAGAAGAAGTTGGAAACCATGAAATTATACTTAAATATTTCACTGTATGTCTTTTGTGGTTACAGTAGAAAAGGGCAATGATCCTTTTTCTTCCATCTGAGCGGAGAGAAGAGGTCACATCTCCTTTAAGTATAGCTGCAGCACACGGAGTAAAACGTGATTCCATAACCGTGTGGTGGTTACTAGTGATGTAATAATTGCTGGTATCACACCTACATCTCTTATTTCTGTACTTATCGTACCTTGTGCAATACGCGCATAATAACAAATTCCATGCTTAATGATTGACGTCTTTGATCCCAGCAAGGTTGCCACTATATTTAGCAAAATTGACGGTTTTAGCCGAAGTAAATTTCTTGCAACGCTGTCTGATATAATATAGAGCGTTACTTTCTTAATAGTAAGGAAGCCAGTGGTTTTTCCGTGCACTTCTCTTGACCCTACGGGACCATTTTTTTTTCTTAATTATGGTCTAAATAAAATTTATGGTGAGGTTCCCAAAAAATAAAGCTGCCTTGAGACCAAAATGGCGGCCATTTTCGGTCTAAAATTGATCAAAGGCCAATTTGTTTTGCAATTTATTCCAATAATCAGCAAGTGTGGCCCCCTGGTTCTTCGGATCATATTTTATCTTATTCTTTATGGTCTAAATAAAATTCATAGTGATGTTTCTAAAAAAAAGTAACTTTAGACCAAAATGGAGACCATTTTTTTTTTTTTTTGCAATTTATTCCAATCGACATTAAACATGCAACCCTCCTGGTCCTTCAAGACATTTTTTTTTAAATTATTCCTTATGGTCTAAATAAAACTTATAGCGATGTTTCCCCCAAATTAAATTGGCCTTACACCAAAATGGCAGCCATGTTGAGTGGAAAGTTGTTCAAAGGACTTTTTTCCGGGTGTTCGTTGAAAGAAGACTTGAGCGAAGGGAAAAATATTTAAAACTCACTTAAAATTAAAATCAACCTTTGTCCTAAGTCTCGGCCTAAAGAAATGGTAATTATAGGATAATCCCGGCCCAAAAAATTGGGACCCGAAGGATCAGACGGCTGGACGTGACGTTTCACTGGACTAAACTGAAAAAAAAAAGACATTTGACCAAAAATGACCGCCATTTTGGTCTAAAGCCAGTTCTATTTTGGGGAACATTCCTAGATTTTATTTAGACCACAAAGAATAAAAAAAAAAACGATCCGAAAGGATCAGGATGGGCACGTGGAGGACCCTTTAATTCCCCGACTGTATGCTAAGCAGGTAAAAGATAAACAGTTTGAACTCAGTGTTAAAAAAGTACAAGTAAATTTATTGTGCTGCAGTTTGCATAGTGCAAGTGGTGTTAATTTTTTTTAAAAATGGAGAAAGCAACGCAAATAAAAAGATCCTGCCAGGTTTAGACTTACCAAATTTCATAAATGGTTTTGTAAGATCGGTTCCTGAACTCCATGTGAAATCAGTCTCTGTATACCTGGTGCTTTGGTTCGGGCGCCAACACAAACACACATAGTCCGAATACAAATTTAAATTAAACAGGACCAATCACCAGTGAAACTCACTTTAGTCAAGTAAAGCAGGGATTTCGCCAAGATTTTCAATTGGGAGCCAACGCCAGGGGATGTAAATAAGATAAGATAAGATAAAATGAATTTTATGGGCGGTAACAGCACTATGGCTTACGCCCGTCCCGATGTAAATAAGAGTTTTGCAGTTTTTTTTAAAGAAAATTATTTTTTTAACAGTATGGGGGATATGGGATCGACACAATTTGGAAATGTGACACCCCCCATTTTGGCGTCTGGCAGAATCCCTGCAGATAATTGAATAGACAACAAAACTTGAGGTTATCTCGAAAGTACGACAGAACCTTTCTTAAGCTCTCTGAGAGAATATACGTATGTCATTGCTAAGGTCTGGATGTTACAAGCTATTTACTAATTTTACAAATATTAAAAAGGATTTAACTAAAAACCATTTTCATATCTTTTCCTTCCTCCTTAATTGCCTATTAATATCTTTGTATATCTTTTTTGATTAATTGAAAAGAAAAAAAACTATAAATATCCATGCCCTGACAGTTGATTGATTGATTGGTTGTTATTAGTGTTCTAAACGATCTTATACAGATTTTAAGGATGGAAATTACATTGCAATTTGTTTGCTACACTGGGCTCCGAACTACTCCGTTTAATGGTCCGCGGCAGGATTGAACCCGTGACCACGCGCATAGAAAGCGACGGAACTAACCTGTCGGCCACCACGAGGTCTCTACTTCCATCTTCTTGTTTCTGTCAAATGCATACTACATTTCCTTGATATCTCTTTTTAATAAACTGTTTTAAACACAATAATTAGTACATTGACAGCGGATTCGATTTTTCTTTTCTTTTTACAAAATACTTGTGAAAGTTTCGAATGCGCAATTATTACTATCCCATTTCGTTCGTTACCTTTATTTCTAATTTTTAGTACTAATTTTTGACACTTAATTTCTGTCATCAAGATCTTGCAGAACCAAAACGTTGTAATAATCGTATAATATTACTTCTGTCTTACAAGGGAAATTTCTCCAGTGTAACACGCGAATTTCGGCTACATTCTACTACATATCACGAAAAAAAAAAAAGCGACACTTACGAAAGTTTTATTGAATTAAGTAACATTAAAAGAGTGACATAGACGTGTAACAAATGAAACTTTTGGTAAGAACCACGACCGAATGTCTTCAGTACTCGGTCCATTTCTTCTTCATCATCATGACAGCGAGATGTCAGCACTGTACCAAACTCCACATACATTCTCTTTATAGGTCTATTTCTCTACTCTTGTTATATAGCAATTAAAGGAAAATAGAAACATATATGAACACACAACTAAATAGATTGCGGTCATACTCAACTCCTCGTTCAGAGTCGGATCAAACGACATCAAATCGATCTTCCTCTTTAAAAAAAGATTTTGAAACAGTCTCCATCTATTTTGGTTCTAATGAACCAAATGAAGTTCCTTTTTGACAGTGATCTCATTCGTATATCACTATTAAATGTTTATAAATATTTCAAAGATATATATTTTTATCAAGGATGATCTATATTGAGGTAGCATATAGTTCAGAATGTGTATGATTTATACGATAAATCCTTTCTAGAGCCAAATATAGTGATATTTCAAGCGGATTTCCGGCTTATTCCAGGGTACGAATTTTAGAAATTACAACAGCTGAAAAACTGTTTTACTGTTAAGGTTGGAATTCGTCCCGGAAATCCAGGATCGTACCGGAATTGAGATCTGCGTCCCGGTGTGTCGAAAATAATTCTCGGGACGAATGACTGTCCCGGTTTTCAGTGATGAGGAAAAGAATGATTGTTTCCTTTCTTTTCACAGGATTATAGTCTCTTCAATTTATGAGTATGGCAGCTCAGAAAGGTAAAATTTGAATTCATTAAGTACACGATTCAACGACCCTGACACTGAACGAAACAACTTCTTCATTGCGTCAGGAACAAAGCATTTTAATGGTTATTGTTATTGGTATTACTTTTTGTTTCCATCCGCCTCTTGTGTCAGAACTATTTGTTCAACACTGACCAAATTTCTTGGGAATTTTCCTCTGGCCGTAACAATGCCAATACTTTGTTTAATAAAACTGGAAATACACCCATGGGAAATGTTAAAAAATATTGATAACAGAAATTTATGAGGTGGTTGGCTGAAGATTTTAAAACCTTTCCCTTCTTTTCGCGCAGCCATGGTCCTGTATTTCAGTTGCTCGTTCGACCAGGAAACGTTTTATATAATGCTTGAATATGTTTTCGTACCAAGTTTGAAGCCAAATTGGTCTAGTCGTCAGTTGAGACGCGAATATAAGTTTCAATATACGGATCTAATTACCATAGAACTAGTGGGGAAGTTTTGATACGGCTAAAGTATGGAGGATTGTTCAATCTATGTGAATACTACCCAGCAAGCCAAATGCCGATCCCGACAGCAGCCCAACCAACTAGTAGGCGGGAGAAGATCGGCGCGATCTATAAGTGGTGTTTGGTCGTCGGGCCATTTTCCGGGCTGCCGTCGGGGTTGCCATAAAGCCGTAATTCCCCCCCCCCCCCCGATGTCTGCCCCTCCTTCGTCGAGCAAATGCCGACGTCGCTTGGTTTACTGGGTATTTCTGAATGGAATTGGTCCAGCCGTTCTTAGATGACGCGTAAAAGCGTGTTTTTTGTTAAAATACCGCTGTAAAAAAAGAACATTTCGCCAATCTCAAACCTTATAAGGCTCCTCCACTACAACCATTATCATTGTGCGAAAGTTGGTGACCCATCGTTTCAGAAACAGTGGAGGAATTTAACTAAAAAAAGACGTTTTAAAGACATGCTTTTCTTAAACAATTCGTACTAAAAAGTAAAAAAATAATTTTGTGTATGCATGACTAAAAAAAAATCGTGGGGCGCGACAATGGAAGAATGTATAAAGTGACTGTGCATGAAAGAGCGCCTCATGCTTTTCTTCCTAGTCATGCATAAACAAAATTATTTTTTACGTTTTAGTACGAATTGTTTAAGAAAAGTATGTCTTTCGGATAACTTTTCTCAAGCTAACATATCCCAAATCCTAAGGTATTCTGCAACCAGTCAAACAACACATCGTTGCAGGCTAGTATTTATTTTAGGATAAAGAAGTTCATATTAAAATAGGTTTTAAAAATATATAAATATATAGAAATACACGAAAGTAACAATGGAATATTGTATTGCCACCCGACTTACGTCACTGTGCAGAATTTCATAATTCTATGATGTCAGGAAAATGAGTTAAATTAACGTTGCAAGATTTGAGAACACCACGAATCATATGGAACTAAAGAAAAGAATGTAAAAAGTACAACGTAAAAACAAAAAAATAAGAACTATAATGATCATGTGGTAAACAGGTTTGAGTCCCGTTATCGGTCATACTAACTTGTTTTCCAGATCGCGAACATCAGTATGATTGAAAAATAAACATCTGCTTCGGAAAGAGAAATCGTCGAGGGACGAATTAGGCCTCATGTTCCAAAAAAACATGAAAACTTAAACGAAGCTGAACACGAGATCTATTTAAGATTTATGAAATTATAAAAAACAAATCACATTCCTTTTTAGAAAAAAAAATATCGTTACATAACCTAATTATCATGTAGGTTGGCAACACTGTTACATGGACATGGCCTTCATGAGATAAATCTCGCGCTCCCTCCCCCTCCTCATGTCCCGAAAAACTTACTTGTCTTCTCCAGTTACGTCACAAAGCAATTGTTACATTATATCCGCTTTTGTTCCTTTATTTTTCTGCAAATTCGACCTTTTTGATTGTTACATTCAACATTTTAAAGTTGACATTCCCAAGTTTTTCTATCAATTAGGAGATGTCAAACATCCTGTCTTTTGTTAGCTAATAAGTTACATCAGCTGCCCTGCCTTTGCTTGTACGTTTGCATAGATACAAAAACGCAAACTATTCAAGGTTTGTTTCTTTAAAGGGACGCTTCCGAAATCATTGGAACAATTAGTACGTTAATATTTAGTACGTTGTCTCGCTTTTCTTTCCCTTGCTGAACAGAGATAAAACTAAGCTAGTGTTAATATTATAACAACATAATATACAGTAAACTCCCGAATGCCAGTAATTATAGATAGCAGGGTGGGCACAGCTAATAAAAATCGTGGATTCTAAGTGTTAGGTTAAATTTGGCATAGATTCTCTGAATATGGGGAGTATCTAAAATCTATTCCACTAGACCTGATAACTTATGTATCAGTTCTTCTACAGCAAACACAATTAACGAACACATATTGCTGGATGCTTGTGCACAATTTTGCTGTGCATTTTATGGAGTTCCCCAGCAAACCAGGCCCGACCGACCGACGCCGGCATTTGGTCGGTGAAGGTGGGGTCGACAGGCGGATTTCAAAAATAAACGCCAAGCAGCTGGCGTTGGCGGGCGGGGTTACGCCTCTATGCCGGCAAGTCGGGGGACCGACTGTAGTTAGTCGGGCCGCCGTCGGGGATCACTGTAACGATCTGCAGTGATGACTTCACCTCGGGTCTAGGTCAGAACCCCCAACGGTCAGAAACCCCAAAAGTAAAAACGGTCAGAACCCCCACACAAACGTTTAGAATCCCCACAAAACTGCCAAAACCCCCAAACACCCAAATGGTCAGAACCCCCCAACGGTCAGAAAACCCAAAACTAAAAACGGTCAGAACCCCCACACAAACAGTCAGAATCCCCAAATGCGAAAACGGTCAGAACCTTCACATACATGGTCAGAACCCCCACACACATGGTCAGAAACTCCACACAAACGGTCAGAAACTCCACACAAACGGTCAGAACCCCCACACAAATGGTCAGAACGCCCACACAAACTGTCAGAATCCCCACACACATAAACGGTCAAAACTCCCATAAAAACGGTCAGGAAACCCAAACTTGAAGACGGTCAGAAGACCCACATGACCAATGAGATCCCAAAGCAAACGGTGAGAAACACCACACAATCGGTCAAAGCCCCACACGAAGTGTCAGAGTCCACAAATGCAGAAACTTTCGCCAGAAGTGTTAGATTAAACTGTCGATCAACCCTAAAACTTAGAAAATTATATTTCAAAATAAAATTAGCAATGTAATAAATAAAAAGAAAAAAATCAGAAATGTTTTGGACATTCAATTTTGATAAACGTGGTATGGGAACACTGACGGTGGCAGATTTCTTCGTTTGTGTGCCATGATAGCGATGGGCAGAACTGGTATTTTCTCGTAGCGGTGATAGCAGTATTTGCTATACGTAAATGTTTGTTTAAAATAACAGCTTACACCACAGTTTAACAAATGTTTTCAACTGGTAGTTATTTATTCCCAACATCTTTAAGATGCTATCTTAGCTACCTGTAGCCTGTTATGAGTGCAGTATTACATGTTAGAAATGTGTACATGTGTGTAAGGAGTATATGCGCGAAAGTGGTGCACTACTGTTAGGATTTGGTATAGTAGTTCGAATTATAACCGTCAGAAAACTATTTTTCGTAATTTTCGGAACCTGAATTTACTGGTGGGGAAGGAACATTACCCAATCTGCGCCAAAATTTTGGGTTAAGTTCCTTACCTTCAAAAGAACACTATGAATCACGAAAAACACCTCCAAGGACATATAACAGCAGTAAAACTAAAATGGTTCAATTTGTGTACTAATTCTACTAAACCACGTCAATAGATTCCTGACATGAATAAAAGAAAAAAGCTACAAACAATTTAGGGTGCGTAAATGCTTTGTATCGTCTCTGCAGGGAATGCAAGTTTGGGAAAATGAACTTTAGAGTTTGATACTTAAATTGCTATTAACAAGAGAACCGCCCTTTGGGGGCTAGGGGGCAATTAACCCCAACCATAGGTTTGGGAATATACACTCATTAAAACGTATAATACCTTAAAAAAGGCAAATTAAAGTGACATAAAAACACAATGAAAAGTATAGAAAAATAATATATATATATTCGATCCTTCGTAGGAGTTCCGAACCAAATTCATAATTAAAACAACTACCCGTAACATCCTACGCAATGCAGGTCAATGAGTTTGTCTGTTATAGTAATTCACTTAGCGACAACCTCACACAAAAATCTAAAATTAGAAATGATTTTAATTTTAATTATAGTGCGTTTTTAAATCGGGAGTTTGCCTTCGTCCTCTGTAAAAACTTTATATCTATCTGCCCTTTTGCTTTCATGTATCCACTCGAGTATAATTAATTCTGCGTCACGTCTACATAAAGTTACAATTGGATGGCCGAAAAACCCTGTGCGATGCCTGTCCAACGTCCGCTAGCTTTATAATAACAGTGATTCTCAAACTGTGTGCACAGTGACACTAATATGCCGTGACCGTCACACGGTCACAATGCAAGTTAAAAACATTTTTTAAACTGTGGTGTAAGCTGTTATTTTAAACAAACATTTACATATAGCATACACTACTATCACTGCTACGAGAAAATACCAGTTCTGCCCATCGCTATCATGGCACACAAACGAAGAAATCTGCCACCGTCAGTGTTCCCATACCACGTTTATCAAAATTGAATGTCCAAAACATTTCTGATTTTTTTCTTTTTATTTATTACATTGCTTATTTTATTTTGAAATATAATTTTCTAAATTTTAGGGTTGATCGACAGTTTAATCTAACACTTCTGGCGAAAGTTTCTGCATTTGTGGACTCTGACACTTCGTGTGGGGCTTTGACCGTTTGTGTGGTGTTTCTCACCGTTTGCTTTGGGATCTCATTGGTCATGTGGGTCTTCTGACCGTCTTCAAGTTTGGGTTTCCTGACCGTTTTTATGGGAGTTTTGACCGTTTATGTGTGTGGGGATTCTGACAGTTTGTGTGGGCGTTCTGACCATTTGTGTGGGGGTTCTGACCGTTTGTGTGGAGTTTCTGACCGTTGTGTGGGGTTTCTGACCATGTGTGTGGGGGTTCTAACTATGTGTGTGGGGGTTCTGACCATGTATGTGGGGGTTCTGATCGTTTTCGCATTTGGGGATTCTGACCGTTTGGGTGGGGGTTCTGACCGTTTTTAGTTTTGGGGTATCTGACCGTTGGGGGTTCTGACCTAACCCCTTCACCTCACCTGAGAAAGACATGATGGATCACTCCCACAGATACCAGCAACAACACCTCCCGTGGGTAGGGAGGACACCTTCCTGGACCTTTATCACAATCCGACGCAGGAAACCATCACGCACATTCCTTACCCTCAGAGGGTGATTCTTGTTGACCGGTGCCAATTCATGTGGCACCCATGAGTTCAATTTTTTCACTTTACCGATCACATAGAGCCGCCGACTGACAGTCGTATGGTGTATGCCTGACTCGTCTGCAGTGGCACGAACACTTTTCCGAGGGGCCGCTTTCACAGTGTTCCTGAAAAGCTCATCCGAACATGATGTTGGTCACTGCCTATGGGGATCATTTTGCAATGTTGCTACTGGAACGAAATTTGATAAACCAACGGCGGAAGGTGCATTCATTCGCCATTCATGTCACAAATGCACAATTAATGTTTTTTTGTTTTGTTTTTTTGCCGCTTGTTGTGCAGAATGCACCCAATTTGAATTCATAAAGAAAAATCACTCGCAATCGCCTGTTCTCCATGGTGCACTTTCATACGACCCTGTTGAACAACACACTACCTCCTGAGTACCTGGGTACCTCCAGCCTGTTTGCTGGACGTATACAGAGTTTGTGACATTAGAGGCATGACCTCAGTCGATCCCTGTGTTGTGTTGCGACGTTAGCAGGCGTCAAAGCGGTTATTTCATTCGCACCAATACCAATACCATCGCGAATACCAATGCCATAGCGCCTTCCCATTGATCAAAAACTATGCATGCAGTGCCTACTTCCCTTCGTGGCCGCTGTAGCGCCACTTACAGGACAAGTACCTTACAAAGATGCACTCATTTATTTTTGTGGTTGTACATACAACAGTAAATAAAATGTAATCAAAATGAACGGAACAACAATTTCTTAGGTTTTCTTCATCTTTTGTATACCTATGTACTTCAATCGTAGCACAAGAAAAGAACCAACGATTATTAAAAATAAAACTGAAAATAATTCATTCACAAGTAATACCTCAAATTACTGGAAACAAAACTTTACAAGCATAACAGTTTACGTAATACAGTAGAGTCTCGTTTATCCGCCCTTAGCTTATTCGACATAACATCGCAAAAAAAAGCATGAATCGGCAACAAGAACTGCAAGTTGTGAGCGTAATCTATTTCATGTTGCTCCCGACTCTACCGCGTGGCGCGCCCGTCTACACTATGACTCATGTTATCTGTCATTCAGTACATGAAGGATGATGATCAGTATGAAATAATTAATGAAGAAATTGTTAATATTTCCTGTTTGATTGTAAGACATGATTATTAGGTTCGTAATGTGTAAAATTATAACATATTTTGACGTTTTAATAGGGTTTTTCTTAACATCTCACTATTATCCGATGTCGGATAAGTGAGACTCTACTGTAGTGGTTTAGCTTTAAGAAACTTTACATGTTCAAAGTATGCTGTTTCTGCAGATGCTATGTTCTTTTTCAGAAGAATTACAAACACAACAACATCACAAACATTTACACGTAGTAACAATGAATGATGCTCCACGTGATTGCAAATGTAGGTAATGCTTTTTTAACTAGAAACAATATATTCGGAAAGACTTTCTGAAAACACGATTTCTGTAGATGTCTTCGAAAAAAAAAAAACTTCAAAACAACATGTATTATCTACACGAGTTCCTCTGAGGGATAACATATAACATTTGCCATGTCTTGTTTATAAATTAAACCCATAAAAGTGGAACACCTTTTGTCCTGGCTGATACATTTATGGCATGAAACACACACAAAATCTGTGTATTGAATTTTTTTTTTCCACACTACAAAACCTCCTAGGAAAACTGTAGACGCAAATTTCAGTGTACATGATCGGGAAAGGAATACTACATGTAAGTATAATGCAATGTCATATTCAGATCATTGCAAATGGAAGATATTACTGTACAAACAATTTATATCAAATAACTCATTTCCTGCCGCATGTTCAATATCTCTTGCCTGGATATTGTGTAATACATTCAAAAAGTGTTTAAATAATATTACTTTTCATCTGCATTCAAGCCTAACATTTTAATTTCATAGAATTTTAATTTGCAAGCAATTGAATAATACTCCCTAAGGGTGTATCCTGTTTTCGATTTCTTACTAAAAATCTTGATTTGTTTTTCAAGTATCAAGGAAATCTCTTTAAACCAAAGAATTTTGACAAATTACTTATGCCAGCTTTTGTAAAATTCCTTTTTTGTGCGATCAATTTACTTCGTGTTAATTAGATCAGTACAAAAACATCTTCGGGGTAAAGGGAAGAGTGACGCAAGAATTCTACTCACAAAAGAAGTGATATCCATTTTGCGAGTGATTTTCTTTCTGTCACTATGGCGGAAGTGTTTCCTCCGTAATAAAATTAAGAGACTTAGTAACCTCCCTTCCGCCATAGCGACAAAAGGAAAGTCACTCGCAAAATGGATAGCACTTCTTCTGTGAGTAGAATTCTTGCGTCACTCTTCTCTTTACCCCCGAAGATGCTTTTATACTGATATCACTTATTTTGTATGGTTGCCTGTTAAAAAACAGTGCATAACCTTCATACAAAAGGTAGATTTTGGACGATGGTATAGGATCCGTATCTCGAAAACGGTAACTCCTATCAAAAAAAAAAACTTCGATTTACTCCAACTTGTTACAGCCCACAATTGATCCCCCAAAGCCCCCGGTACCAATCATTTGGGGCTAAAACAAAAAGACAGACAGAATGACAGACACACTTTTCTACAATTTGTGAAAATTCTGTGATTCGTAACTTTTGAATCTCTTCATTGTTTTTTGACGTGTGATACATCGTTTGAAAGGTATTGAAGCGTAGATTGAGATTCCGCAAGTTTCGACCGCCTGTGTGGTCTGGAGTCAGTGCTATCATCAGAAATGTAAAATTCTGATTTTTTTTCGCACCGCTGTAGGGGATCTCATGCAGGTCCTACCGACCAAAAAAAATTATGTGTCTTGGTATTTCAAAGAGCTTTCAAATGCAAGTTCAAGCATCAAAATCAGGCTTATAGTACATTAAATCCGAAATAAGCTGTATATACCAGGTGTATGCATAAGTAGTTTTCGGTTTACCTAAGAGATGGCGCCAGCGAAAAGTACGCAGCGTATTCATTTGACATATACGTCATTTTGTTCGTCTGACATTAAACTACAAACACACGCAAGTTGAGTGCGCCAAACACTAGCGTCTTTGTTTTATCGTTCAGTGATCATGTCAAAGTTTGTGCCTGAAAAAGAACTTTTGCGGCACGCATTGCTTTTCTTATTTAATCAAAAGAAAAAGGCCGTTGAAAGTCGTCGTGTGCTGGTAGAAACATATGGTGAAGACGCTCCATCGATTAGAACATGTGAGACATGGTTTCGACAATTTAAAAATGGTGATTTCAATGTGAAAGACAGTGCGCGCTCTGGTAGACCACAAAAGTGCGAAAACGAGCAATTGCAGGTGTTATTGGAGCATGACCCAACTCAAACTCAACTCCAATTGGCAAAAGTATTAAATGTGTCACAAGAAACAATCAGCAGACGTTTACGAGCAATGGGGAAGGTCAATAAACTGGGTAAATGGGTCCCACAAGATTTGAATGAACGTCAAATGGAAAATCGCAAAGTTACTTGTGAAATGCTGCTTCAACACCACGAAAGAAAATCCTTTTTGTATCGAATTGTGACGGGTGACGAAAAATGGATTTATTTTGAAAACCCGAAGCGGAAAAAATCGTGGCTTTCACCTGGCGAAGCCGGTCCTTCAACATCAAGGCCAAATCGCTTCGGCAAGGAGACCATGCTTTGTGTCTGGTGGGACCAGAGCGGTATTGTGTATTATGAACTCTTGAAGCCCGGCGAAACCGTTAATGCACAACGCTATCGCCAACAAACGATTAATTTAAATCACGCATTGATCGAAAGACGACCGGAATGGGTCCGAAGACATCGCAAAGTGATTGTGTTACACGACAACGCGCCGTCTCACACAGCAAAACCAGTGAAAGACACCTTGAAATCGCTTGGCTGGGACATCCTTCCGCACCCGCCGTACTCCCCAGACCGGGCGCCATCTGACTATCACCTCTTCGCATCAATGGGGCACGCGCTCGCAGAGCAGCACTCCAGCAATTTCGAAGACGTTGGAAACTGGCTCGACGAATGGTTTGCCGCACAAGACAAGCAGTTTTTCTGGCATCGTATACATCAATTACCTGAAAGATGGGCGAAATGTGTAGAAGCCGATGGCCAATATTTTGAATAAAACAAAATTAATTTCCCTTGAAAATTACGTGTTTTCTTTACCACAAAAACCGGCAAAAACTTATGCATACACCTGGTATGTGAGTGCCGCTAACTTGTTTGTGAGCGTCACTCGAAGAACTACCGTTCATCATGATATCATACTAGCAAATGACCGTAATATTTCAGTACACATAAACAACTTCTTCGACTGTTCATATACATATGTATAGGGTGCGGATAAACTATGGTATAAACATTGAGGGGTGAAAAGAGTGGCCATAGGAACCGTGGGTCTTCAAACCCTCGTTTAGGAGATAATAGTACTCACGTCGTTTACAACAAATGCTCAAAGGTTTGGCTTCCAACTTGTAGACAGAGCTAGCGACGACGTATCCAAGATTGACGCGCTCTTGCAAATATGTCTGGCATTTCCAGTAGTGTTTGAGAAGCTTCTACAATACGGGCTACCAACTCTTTTGCAGATGCAACCCGGTGAACGGTAAACAAGGTTTTTCAAGGTACCCCAATAGAAAAAAGTCCGAGGGCGTTAAACAGGGAGATCTAGAACGTCAAGTTACAGGACAGCCTCTGACTGTCCACCTTTCACCAAACACAGCTGTGAGGTGTTGACGCACAGCCAAGATAAAATGGGGCGGAGCACCATCGTGTTCGAACCGCATTTTACTAGCGAGCTTCCTATGCATTGATTAATGCAGCACCGTACGCCAAGTGCATATCAGTAAACCTTGCGAGTGTAATCCGCTTGATCAGCCATTATTTTCACCTTGTTTATCAGCAAAATGCACCAAACAGCAGTTAGTAATGGATGTCAATTCGATGGTACCACACTTTCATTCAAAGTACCTTACTTCATACAACACTTTAATTCACGATTCACTTACAATTGCGAAGAATTGCAGTTGTAAACTTATCCATCTGAACCTCCGTAACTCGGCAGTTCACCTCTCCTGTACACATCAATAAACTTAAAGAGAATGTTGTCCAAATGATTGGCGTCTCGCATGTTAATGAGACTTCGGAGACCCACGGTTCCTATGTTGAAAATGCTTTCATTTGACCATTCGTTTGACTCCTCAATTTTCATAACATAGCTTTTCCGCACCCTGTATATATAATACAGGATGTTCCATAATGTTTGTCCCCACTCTTATATCTCAGGAACGAATGAAATATGAAAAAAATGCTGGAACACGATTTTCATTATTTTGAGGGGCTAACATTTTCGAATTAAAAAGATGGGGATGCTAAATATGGAAACGTAATTGGAATTGAGGATATGGAGTTCGCGAATATGTTATATAGCATAATCATTCACAAATACAATGGAGATGACGCAGAAATGCATGAAGATACGCTGGATAGTGGATGGTACGCTGGATACGCTGGATGGTATAGTGATTTTGAACGACAGGAAGAGCCCGTACCTGAAGTTGGCCCGTCCAGCAGTACAAGACTTTCATCTCCAGAGCAACAGGAACCTGCAAGTGAAAGTGAGTACGAACCATCTCCACCCAAAATGTCGAGGGCCAGTACTTTAGAAGATATTGATGACAACATACTGAAGAACATTTATGAGGACTATTACAATCGTGGTTTCAACTCCTGTAACAAACTTATGAGGCGCTATAAGTGCATTCGAAGTAAATCAAATTGCAAGGTAATATTAGATTACGTGACTAGCAAAAGACGAGATCGAGCTCACTTTAAGAGAAACAGGCTGTCACAATTAAAAACTATAAAAGAGTATGTAATGTCACAATTTGATAGGGCAAGAGTGTATGGATCTGCTGTTCTATTGGCATCTGCAAATGTGGACACTAGAAACCTCTAAAATGGTTGGCCTATACAATTTCACAGCTTCGATTACTTTTATCAACAAACTTAAACCTGAATATGGCATTTTTTCCAGGCATATTACTCCGTTCGTCACACGTAAGGACATACAAGCAGATCATAGTATTCGTCAGAAGGCACAACGGTTTGTGGATGAAGTGAGCAAATATATAACAGACGGGAGTGTGGACAAATAAAATGTTTGGAACAGTGACCAAAGTCAATTTAATTATGAAATGTCTTCATTGTCAACACTCTTACAGAGGGGAGAAAACTACAGCTGGTGTGTTGCAGTCTATGCATGGCTCTACACACAGCTAAACAATTGATGTGGCTTTATCAATGAGTGGCAGATTAGCTAACAAGCTCTATATCTGTTTTCAAGAGCCACAAAGCACTTTGACCCAAATGTTTCAAAGATACTTGAAGCAACATGCCCATGAAACATTCATGTGGAGGCAAGCAAAATGGCAAAATGACGAAAGAGCCTATGAAAAGTTTTCTAACTACCGTCCTTGGTGAACATGTGCGTGACGATGCGAAGAGCCTATTGCTGGTCAGGCCATAAAGATCGTACTCTGTTAAGGATAATCTAAAGCAACGATCTTACACAAAAGATGGCAGCACTACCTCCGTATATGTCTAATATATTTTCACTGTTACACGAAATTTCCTTCCTGCTCCTATAAATTCAAGCCTAGAGATTTCAAACTTTCAGGGAAGAAAGTTCATAACCAATTCAAGAGCATGATCGACGCCGATTTTTTTTATTTTCGTTTTCCTTCATGGTTGAAATCGCTTCATTGTTGTGAATATCGAAATCTATAACTTTCTTGTGAATACCGAAATCTATGAGGTTCTTTCAACAATGAACATAAAATAAAATTAGAAATCGGTATCGATTATGCTCTTGAATTGGTTATGAACTTTCTTGCCTGAAAGTTTGAACTCTCTAGGCTTGAATTTGTAGGAGCAACAACGAAATTTCGTGTAACAGTGAAAATACATAAGACATATACGGAGGTAGTGCTGCCATCTTTTGTTGATGATCGTTGCTTTAGATTGTCATTAAATGAAAGTTTTCGGAACAAGGATGTTACGCTCAAGATATTGCTACCGAAGACAACAAAATACTGCCATCTCTTGAAGTGTACTTCTTTCGGCAATATAAGTTCTACATGAGAAGGATCGTTGATTTTGTAAAACTAGAATGTGAAAAACCACAAGTACAGTTACACGATCGTTATTTCATCATCAGACTTCACACTCTGTGCTATACAATCAACTTTCTGCATCGAAGTACAAGCCTATGTTACAATATACTTGGCAAAAGCCCGGTTCTGAGATTGACATACCAATATCATCGTTTGAAAATGTAATTAGTGTGGCGTTTGATATTGGACTGCTTGAATGCAGAAGTGCTGTTGAACGTGAAAAAGGTGTCTTTATGTGCATTTTGTTCTGTTCTACTTTGCTTTGACCACTTCATTGAAATCCCACACCTAAACTTTGAGGACTGAATAGTGGGGCAACACTATCAGGTCAGTGGAAAAGGTTTGTTGTTCAGATAACGTAATTATTTTAAACAGAGAGAAATATAACAATCGGTCACGACATTGCAATATGTGTTTTTGGTTCTCTTATATCGTTAGTTTGTTTCTTCGCGTTACCAAAGTTCCTCTCTGAGACCTTGAATGTGTGATGATTCAAATGTCTCTCGTGGTAAGACGCGCAGTTTTGCATGCGAATGGCTCATACCACTGGTTTTGGGATGAGCTATTTATATTCTAAGCACATTTTCGTGCGATTCTGAGCGTTCAAGGTCACGCTCATGTCTTGTTAGACTTTTGGTGTTTATTATAAACTCACGGCGTTGTTATGTGTCTTGTCTTATGAACACGTTGATAGAACATTAACACTGTTACGGTTACTGTGTGTGTTTTTTTAATAATAAAGTATACTGTATAAGATTTGTTGGTTTGTTTTAATCAACTTCAAAGGAACCAACTTTATACCAGGTTGGCAACACTGAAAAATGGGTTGCATCAGATTTTAGCTGCTAATATCCATCATTTTGATACGAGTCAACTCCATGAGACATATTTTACTTTAATGCATAGTCTCTGATCTATCACAAAATATTTATTTTACTTTCCGTTCGAGCGGGTCGATTTTGGGTTCCAAGTTGAAAACCATGTCGAAGCGGAATTTATATTGTTTTCGTGTCAGTAATCACCTCCTGAAATTTTTGTATTGAGTTTTGAATGGCCCTGTAGAACATACACACACACATTATATCATGTATAGCCGCTTTCAAGCCGTTGTTGCACCTAGCCGCCGTAGCTGAGTGGTAGAGTGTTGGCGTAGCATTCGGGAGGTCGTGGGTTTCATCATCTTGAGTTTTCCTTGGTTTTGCCAAATGACGGGATGGCACCTTCAACATAGATCATGGCTGACACTTTCCCGAATCCTTTCCCTTCCCCTATCCCGGCTAGAGCCTTAGATGCCTAAAGGTCTTAAATAAAATTCAAAATTATATCCGTTTTTCTTTCCACATCTCTCGGTCTGCTGCTATCCTCCTCCATTTAGCTCCTGAAAACGCTTAATTCCATGTCTCCATCTTGCATTTTGGACGTCTTCTCTGTCGTTTCTTTTCTATGAGAATCCAATGTAGAGCATTCGTCGTACATCTTCCACTGTTCGACTAGCTATGTGACCGGCCCATCTTCACTTCATCTTCTTCGCTACCTTGATTACGCCTTGATTTTCTTTCTTCCTTAATTACTTGTGACCTAATCTATTATTATATTTTCCTGTCCCTCCTAGTTATTCCTCGCATGCATCTTTTCATTGTTCTTTGTGTAAATCTTGATCTTTTACTTGATTGCATATTTCACACTTAGTCCGCATTTCACAATCTTCCATCATCACAGGTAAGACACACTGATTATATATAGACTGTACGCTTGATATACATTGATAACTCGCTTTAGAAAATAACCTTTAGTCTGCGTGCCATTTTACAGCTTCTATACTATTGATTTCATCCATCAACTTGGCATTCGATGTTTTGAGCTGCCCTAGGTAAACATACTCATCAACTATGCCTATTGTCTCTCGGTGAATCTTTATTTCCTTCTTTGCAGCATGTTGATTATACATTACTTTTGTTCTACTCAAAATCAATTTAAGGCCTATTTTCGAAATCTCATTACTCAGTTCTTCCATTCTGGTTTGTAGTTCTTCTGCACTTGAAGCAAATCGTAGGTGATGAAGATATTCGCCATTGATTTTTATTCCAATTGCATCGTAGTTTAAATTTTGGAACACTCTCTCCAGGACCGCAGCAACTAGTTCCCGAGAAATTGAATCTCCTTGCCTTATTCCTTTCCCAACTTTAATGTTTTTCATTCT
The DNA here is from genome assembly GCA_022664845.1 of Lepisma saccharinum. NCBI lineage: Eukaryota > Metazoa > Arthropoda > Insecta > Zygentoma > Lepismatidae > Lepisma > Lepisma saccharinum. The sequence continues at coordinate 43,827 of JAGDQP010007881.1, read as the reverse complement.
CTTGATGTAGTCTAATGACAGAATTTTCAGTCGCACTAATTTAGAGTATGCACGTGAGATGCGTTGATGTTCAAGTGATTTAAGTACTGCTGCCAATCTTAGGGAGATCGAATCAAAATCTTTATGTAAAATATATCGTGATTCGTGTCCCCCAAACTTTTGCATGGCCTCTTCACAGATTGTGGCTGATGGCTGGTCTGAGCTCAGCCGAGTGGTTGCTGAGCTTTGAACTGTACTGGGAAGGCACTCTGTCGCCGGCCATACTGACTAAAGCTTTCCAAAATTATTTCTTATGATAGAGTCACCAGGTGAAAAGCAGAAGAACCGTGTTTTTGCGAAACACTTTTCCCACAGAAGTGTGTTCACCGTTGAACGTCATCCCTCACATTTTTAACGTACCATATGTGCCTGGCCAGTTCAGTCATAAATAAAATGAATAAGCTAAATGAAATAGCAATTGACCCATTTTCGACCAAAAATAGGCTCCATTTTGGTCTAAGGCCTTCTCTATTTTTTGGTTGGGTGGGTGGCACATCACTACAAATTTTATTTGTACCAGAAGGAATAAGAGGAAATTGGTCCTGCAAGATTAGGGGGTGCATGTGGGGAGGTCTCTGGCTTCCTGATTAAAAGAATAAACTCGTAAAATTCCATCAGCCTATCGCATGACGTAGTCTTACAACCACTCCCATTTCTGTATTCACTCTTTTAAAAAATCTTCTTTGAAGCAAACACCTTTGACGTTTGTATTTCTCAGACGAATAAGTGCCGTTAGATGTTCCAGAAAGCAAGGGAGAGGTGTCCTTTGTTGGACTTTTGGAAAGAGAAAAAGAAAGTTTGCATAACGGCCTCACCTTCGAAGACTTTCCAAAACATCCTCATCAGTCCATATGTTCCGGAAAGGCAATGAGGAATGTTTGTGCATAAACAAGACGGTTGAAGCCACAGCGAGACCCATTCATGCCTCATCCAGTGTGTTGTAATACATTTAATTGTGAAATAAGTGCGTCTGCAGAGGAAAAACTGAACATTTTTTTTTAGCTTAATTTCTTTTAAGAGGTAAGTAAACATAATTTTCTCAATACATCTATAGTTATTTGTAGTTGCTATACTAATGTTACATTTCACATGACTCTTATAACTAATGTAAATGCACTCTAAAATATAGTTTTTTTTTACACAATTGTTGTGTAATTAATTTTACACAATTCTGGTGTTGTTTACACCAGAAGTGCAGGAAGCTTATCATGTTTGTCTGAAGGAGTTGGAAACCTTTTTTTAAAAAAAGAACTTTAATATTCAGAGCTTAGAACAAAGGCGCAACATTGCTGATCTGTTATTTCTTTAAAAAATTGTTCAAAATAAATTAAATTGTATAGATTTAGTATCAACATTACAGTTTCGTGTTCCATCATCGAAAACTCGCGTTAATAATACTGGTCTCTTCCACTGTAAAAAGACAAGAACCAATATCTTGATGAGGTCATCAATCTGGAGAATTTGTACTATATATAACAAACTCTGTACAGTTCACAATGATCTGGAAGTATGCTATATGTCACCTAAAGAATTTAGAGATGCAATTGTCAATAAACTCTGTACAACTACTTTGTAAAGCTCAACACTATAATTAGGCCATTGCCTGTTGTGTTGTCACTAAATATATAAATAAATAAATGAAGCAGTGCTTCTCAACCTTTGTGCGACCGCCGTCCCATAAGTTGTTCTTGTAAAACGAGGTCCTGGTCCCAACAAATATAGCCGACACATAAATACCTTTTCATATTTTTAAGTCATTGAACTAACACAAGTATTAGTAATTATAAATTATAGAATAATCATTAAAAAATACTATTACCCTTATGCATACGGTAGTTTCACAAAGATATGTGTTTGGAGAAACAAAGAAGAAACTGCATTGCTTTTTTCATGTGAACTTAGACATTAATCTCGCATTCTTATTCAGAATTTCGAATTACTTGTAGAAAGAAACATACTTTTAGAGTCCCCGATAATTCAAGAAGTTCCAATGTTTCTTCATGGGACACAAGGTTGTCTCTTTGTGTTCAACATAGGGGTAGACAATCAACATATTTTGTTTCCGCCATTCTCATGTCTTCAAGTGGCCTACAATACTATCTGAAACTGAATTTTGTAAGTAGAAATCACCTGCTTCCATAATACAGTTTGAATGCGTCTGAAACATTTATTTATTGCTGCAGTCATAATAAGCCAAAGGATGATTGTCTTTATCAACAATTTGTTCCTGTTCAAAAAGCATGAAATATTAGAGTATCGGGGCCTTTTAAACTTTAAATTCAACTTTCTGCTATGTAATGAAGAATGTCGTTGAGATATGCCAACCTAACTATACCTACTTTTTATCCTGGAAATAATATGACATGCCACTTTTCTTATCAATTAGAAATAGCTAGACTTCCTTTCGGAATTCAACCTCTAACCTCTTGAGAACTTTACCGCGAGGCAGCTAAACGAACTTCCATATAGAAAAGAAGAACTTTATAATCAGAACCTATTTCATCGCACAAAGCTTATAATAGTCTTGTATTGAAAGTGTGTGTGTGTGTGTGTTTTTTTTTTTTGATTTGAGCTATAATCTCTTTCGAATGATTTTTCGATGTGAACAATATTCAAATTCCATCAATTTTTTCGAATGATTTGCAGTGATATTTCGATATAAATGATATTCGGTTTCTAGTGACTTTTCGATGATAACAATATTCGATCTTTAACGACTTTTCGATTTGCAAGAGATTCGCCTTATAACGATTTTTCCACACTCGATTTCAAACTCTTTTGCAATATAAAATGTTCGATATTTCTAATTTTGATACATCTTTCGATTTTCGATTTGTCAGCGATATCGATAGGCCTACGTCCCGCTTGAATCTCTACACGTGGATATGTCTCTTTTACTCTTCCACTGAAAAAAAGGAAACGAATTGACAAACCCAACCGCCGTAGTTGTACTGGTTACGATCGTTCGCTTCGGATAAACACTGGATGTAGTAACACGGGTTCGAGTCTCGCTCACACCGGCCATACTCATTGATGTTTTTCGATTTTTTCTCTCGCTCCTAGCAAACTAATAACTGGCAGATACTTAGGAGTTTCTTCCAATTTCTTGCATCCGGAAGAACGCTCCAAGAAGAACGTCATACCTCCGAGATGTGATAGGATTTGGCCACAGATGGCAATCCTGCTCATATAAATGAAATTATTTACTTACTTACCCTATGGCTTACGAATCTCGCAAGTTGATCATCACAGTACCAAACGTTCGCCATTGGATTCTATTCTGGGAAAGATCAAGCCAGTTTTCTTCACAAACACCCACTTCTTGAAGATCATTTCTAATTTTGTCCTCCCAACGTCGTCTCGGTCTTCCCAACGGTCTCTTTCCATCCGGCTTTTCAACCAAGGTGGAATATAATCTTCGTTTTTCTCCCAACCGAGCTACGTAGCCTGCCCATCTTAGTTGTCGCGATTTCATTATTCTAACAGCATCGAGTGAGTCATATAGTCCGTGACGTTCTTCAGCTCCTCCATTTTCCGGTCATCTCGTCCCGTTTTGACCCGTATATCTTTCTCAAGACTTTATTTTCAAATATTCGTTATATATGTTCATCTGCTAGGGTCAAACTCAACTTGCACAACCGTAAATTATTACCGGCAGAAAAAACGTTCTGTATATTTTCAATTTCAACTTCCTTGATATTTATCGTGAAGTTAGAAGTTTCTGGACTAAGTAGAAACATGCGTTGCCCGATACTAAACGACTTTTTATTTCTTCCGTTACTTCCTTTTAGCTTGTTACATATGATCCTAAGTATTTACATTTGTTTACTTTCTCTATGTTCTCATTCTTAACCCATTTAAGTTATTATCTGCTCTTATGCTCGTTATCATGTATTTTGTTTTCTCTATGTTTACCTGTAGGCCTATCTCATCGCACGCTTCTACTAAGACATTGGTGTTTCTTTGTAGTGCATCTATATCTTCCCCTATTAAATCTACATCATCCGCGTACACAAACAGTTGATTCAAGCCATTCAACGTTAGTCCCTTTTTGTCCTTTTTTATTTTTAAAATCGCATATTCTAAAGCCAAGTTAAACAGTAGTGGTGACAAGGCATCACCTTGTTTCAATCCGTTGCGAATCTTGAAACTATCTGACATATTATTACCTATCCGTACTCTGCTTGTGGGGTCGCTCAGACACATTTTCACAAGTTGAACAAGTTTCTTCGGAATTCCAAATTATACTAGGATATTGTATAACTTTTCCCTTTTGATATAATCATATTCAATGAATAGCTGGTGAAACGTCCCATTGTATTCCCATTTCTTCTCCAAGATTTGTCTCAAGGCGAAAATCTGATCCGACGTGGATCTATTTATTCTAAATCCACATTGGTGATCTCCAATTATTTCATCTGCGTATACACTTGGGCGAGTTGAGTTAGGAATATATTACTCAGTACTTTGTAACATGTTGGGATTAAAGAGGTATCGCGATAATTACTACAGTTCGATTTATCGCTTTTTTTATAAATCAGAACTATTATTGAGGTTTTCCATTCCTTTGGAAGCTCCTCCTTTCTCCATATTGTCTTTATCAATTTATGCAGTTCCTTGATTAGTGCCGTTCCTCTCGCTTTCAATATTGTCTATTTCTGGGTGATTTAAATAAATAAATAAACGAACTGACAAAATGGGTGTGCGAAACTGTAGAGAACATGCTGAAGAGGCTTTAGAGGAGGTAGCAGTATGAAAAATACGTCAAAAACTGCAGAACAACCAGTGACGTTTATATCAATCACCATTTCGAAATATCACGAAACCTGATTAATTACATTAAAATGAAATAGACCATTGCATCGATATCCATGTCATAAACAGTGTCGTATACAGTGTAACAAAGTTAAATATTTAGAAAGATTCGCCTATAATTAGCAAATATGGGAGAAAATTTAATTATTTTGGGAAACTGGGGAGGTATCGATAGAGTTCTGTTAAAACAAAATTTAAATATTATAAATTATAATTAAACTAAAGGGAAATTCTTGTAAAATAATTTTGATTCTTGGAAAATTTCACCACAAAAACAACTTGGTGCACTACTGATTAAATATATATATGGTGTAGTGTTGCCAACTTAGAGACTTTATCCCTAAAACAAGTTATTTTGAATACTAATTTAACTATCAAGGCTACTCATTTTTCTATAGTATGCATTGGAATTTAGTTACTTGGTGTATGCTTTAGCTACAAACTCGCCTCATTCAACATTGGTAAGATAGGAATTTAGCTGTTTAGCTACTTTTAAGTGATTATTGTTGGCAACACTGACAGGGTGATATAGATTATTGCATGAAAGAAGAAAGAGTGTGAATTCCTGACCGAAAAGCAAGAAAATGCGTGTTATCTTCATCATTATGAAATTTTGCTTCATTTTCCGAGAGATAGGGTTTCCAACTTTGAGCCCAAAATAGGCTGCTTGAAACATTGAAGTAACATTTAGTTCTTGGGAGTAGGGATGGCCACATCTTCGGAAAGAAAAAAAGGCAAATTCATTTTTCGGAAACCGGAAAATTTAGAACAGAAAACGGAAAAGAATTTTTCCGTAATATGAAAAGAGAAAAAAAAAACACTGGCGTAACAAGCCCATAAGCCCTGAGCCTGCCCCAAACGCCATCTGTCCGTGTTTGGTGGAACTACGCCTACCTGGGTAACAGCTGTGTGGTCAGCACTGCGCGTACCTTACCACGAACAGACGTATCAGGGGCTTACCAGACCGATTTTCCGTAATATGAAAGACAGATTTTGCCGTATAATGGACAGAGAAAATTATATGGAAGACGGAAAGATTACCTGAAAAACAAAATTTTATTTCCGGAAAATTGATTTTTTTTCTTGAGAAAACCGGAATAGTATTTTTCTAAAAGTCCCTACTAGTATCCCTACGACGTAGTTGATTTGTTTAGTGACTATCAGAAGCTATAACTTGAAGTACTCAGATTCTGAGCTTTGGGAAACTGGAATGGAACATTTTTTCTCAGTTTCGAATTACACTATGTCGGTTTATTATATATATATATATATATATATATATATATTATATCCGCTAGGACATCTTAAGTACAAAATATAATGTTGCAAACTGTGAATATTATACCAGATTAAACGTGGAAAAATTAAATTTAAAAGGAAGACAAATTGTCGTTACGACATTATTATTATAAGTGAAGATCATCCTGGAAGGTGAGCAACACTGCTACTATCATGTGTCATTTGGGTGGCCTACCTCGGAGGCAGTTTCTGATTTCTGTCTACCGTTACCGTACTCGTAATATTTTGCAAGTGCGTTGCTTTTTTAATTTAAATTTGAATTTTATATAAGGCCCTTAGGCATATCTGGCTCAAGTCGACAAGTGCGTTGTCTAGAAGAGTGCAATTTTTAGGTGGGAAAATTAATTTAACATATCCCCGCGAAACGTCGTATACATATACCTTGGTACCCTAGAAAAGAAACTGTGAGAGTTCCCAGCCCCTACAAGTAACCCATTTTTCGGTGTTGCCACCTTATCTTTAACCTGTAGAAGTCCACTAGGTTTTTGTTTAAAAATGAAAATCATAGCCCTTTGGAAAGTTTATGAACACGAATTTAAGCGAGGTAACAGTTATGCAAATCGTGTCCAATGTGTAGAGGAAAAACAAAATATTAAAAAAAAGTTGTTCAAACTGCGGGTAGTTGGCAACCCTTACAGTTATCGTAAGCAGACAAAATCCCGCCAACGTATGCCTTAAACATTAGTGTCAGACATATCAAATCACGCAACAAAGGGCAAAATTCTTGCTTTCGACTATAGTCCAATATCGTACGGTAAGGGTTAAATATACTCGAATAGAACCATCACAACGTCCTCTTTGAAACAAAACAGTTAAAGCTTTAAAGGATACTTTTTCCATATCACTTTGTGAAATTTGGCTACAATCGTGTCAGTTATTTCCAAGTAATGCTCGATAAGATCTTTCATAACTCTGTCTCGTTTCCATGAAAACGCCAAATACTCTAACATTCTAATGTGGTTTAACTCTTAAGGGTTGCGTCCTACATAGTAATGCCAAGTTTGAAGCAATTTGGTCTAACCAATTTCAATATGGAAACTGTAAAATAAGGTAAATGAATGAAATAAATAGTAGATAAGTTCATTAGCGTAGCTTTGAACTCGATTTGACCCAGTGGCGGATGCAGAGAGGCAGTGGTGCCCATGAGACGAGACGAGATTGAGGCTGTCTCGTCTTGAAAAGTTGTATACACTAGAGCCCGCTAATCCTAACTAATTGGGGCTGTGCCCTGTTCGGATTAGCAAAAATTCGAAATATCCGGACCTACACTTTTTAAGTAGGCCTATGTCCTTGACCTTTTTATAATGAACATTACCGTACTTTAATTACTGTATGTAATTAAAATATTGTACTCTATTCTTCTGTGCTTTGAGTTCATTTTCTTGTACGTTGTATATAAAATACACGTTTTTACATCATCATACTATTTTTTTACCTCTTGAGTTAAAGTTAAAAATAATTTGGCATATTTTCCCTGGGCTCTGTTCGGTTTATCCGGATTTTCGGATTAGCGGGCCCCTACTGTATTTTACGTTACAAGAGCTCTGTCTCGTCTCGTGTTCTATAGACACTTCTCTGTCTCGTGGGCAACACTATAAAGAGGGGTGCTCGCCTCCGCTCAATAGAAAATGCTTTATTTTATATAGCATTATTTCAGCGATTTATGCCAGTAATACGACTTGTTTAGATGGGGAGATTTTCGTTCTCGCTTTATATGGGTAAAAAAAAGTAAAAAAAAAAAATCATTATGAAAATACCAGTAGAAATGTTACAATCGTGCTGTGACAAAGAGGAATTTACCACCTACAACAGATACTGTTCACATCCATTCCGCACCAAATTCAGTTGTAGATGGGGAGAAAATTGCCAGCATTGAACTGAGGATGCTAATTTGGGGAAAATATGCTCCTACCTATACCAATGCAACTGCTGAAGAACTACTAAAGTTGATTTCATGTTCGAGGTTTTAAAGAGTTGTGAAGGTCACTGTTCATGCAAAAGGGCCGGACTAAAGAAACGGGAAACCTAATCTTGTCTGGCCCCTCCAAAGAACGTCTTAGTGGGTGAGTTATCACGTTACCTTCCTCTCCAGTATGCTATTAAGTAAGGAGCTACGTTAAGGATTGGTTTGGAAGGTGGTTTCTATCTATACAAATACATTTCCTACTAGTTATGAGATATCGAAAGAAGGTGAAACAAAGAAGATAGGAAAGCACTGAAACAATATGTTTTCGATAGAAGGGAAAACAAATGAGTGAAGTCAGCAAAGAGTAAAGCCAGATTGAAGTTTACCGATTGTAGTGGAATGGGATGATGTAACCACTTGGAACCAATCAGAGGAGACATCGATGACGAAGGTGATCGTGATTAGAGAATAATAATGGTAATCAGTAATTTAGAAAACGTGAATTTTTCAACAATACACATTGTTAAGTTAAAGTTTGCAGACGGTTTCAAACAAATGGAAGGCATTATATTGAATTTTCAGTGCTTTTGCCCTCAGCGAAGACTTGAGGTTGAGAAACTCGCTAAACACGGGGAATTTATTTGCTTATTGTAACATGGCTGGTTGATCTATAGGTCTACTGGGAATACCACTGTAAGAAAGAACGCGTCATTAGCCCTACCTCCTTAAGAAATAGTAGTCTTTCTTTACTCTGACTGGTTACAAGGTGGTGTGGAAATGGGCTTGTTTGTGGACCTTAGTGTGTGATTTTGGGTGAAACTGAGAACAAATAAATGGTTGAAGAGGATGATTTACAACAGAGAAAATCGTCATGACATTTCGAGATGGGAGGAAAGAAGACTGACGCAGTGGTGGATCCAGGATTTTTAAGGGGGAAGAACGCAGTGGAATAGACGAGCGAAATTATGGATATCTTCCCGCTAAGCGATTTTTTAAAACGAATAAATTGATCTTATTTTCCCTCATGTTCCTAAGTTTAGTCGTGTAATATTACACCGGATTTCCCAAAACTAATATTTAGATAAATTATATTTGTCCTTGAAACAAATGAAAGCTTTTTTCTGAGATAAATTGTTGAGAAAGTGGTATATAAAATAAAGCATTTTCCATTGAGTGGGGGCGTGACGCCCTTCTCTGCATCCGTCACTGGGTCGAAGCAAGTTCCAAGCTACGCTAATGAAATTATCAACTATATATTTCATTCATTATCAAATGTTTAAATGATAATTAACTAATCATAGTATAAATTAGCTATATCTTGCGAAAAATTGCTCATTTAAGTGTAAAATTATAACCCCCTTTCCCGGACAGTGAACAGATCTGAAGGAAAGCTAAACGTAGCAGTCTGATAGGAAATTTTCAGCTCTTTCGATTTGGTCCTTTGCAGTTTTAACCTAACATCAATCATTTCGCAGATAATCGTGAAAAAGTGGCGGAATACGTCACTCGATCCACCATTAATCAATATGGCGGACTTAGCACAAGTCGGATCGGTCTGGACTTTTAATGTGTTATTAAGGAAGGTTTTTGAAACAGTTCTATGGAGAAAAAGCCATTTTTAATTTTTTATCCGATGGATGATAATTCGACTGTAGAATTACTTCTGTGCAAAAACTGGTGGTCATTGGTTCAGAAAGGTTGCAGGTATTCCATTTCAAAAGTTTACAAAGCGAACCGCTTGCTTAGTTAAATTATAAACCGCTCTGATACGTACTTTATGAATGTGAACGAATAATTATGTACATGTGTGCACACATATGAATTTATACGTTGTTAGAGGAGTCACCATGGCTCAGGCGGTAGAACGTCTGACTACGAATCGTACGGTCCGGGGACAAATCTCGGTCAGAACGCTTGGAGATTTTTTCGCAGTGTTCCCATGCCTGGCGCTCTGAGGTGCACTCAGCCTGCTATCAAATTGAGTATCAGAGCGTCGTTGGTGTTTCTGGGTACCTTTGGGGATAAAAGCGATCAAGCGTGGGACTGACCACGCCACCTATTCATGCAGTAGGTCGAGAATATGTGGAGTGCTATCTCCACACACCCCATGCGCCGTTCACGCACATGCGCATCGCACAGGAGATAACTTTACATTTATCCTTATACGTTGTAAAATGTGTACCAATCAACAATTAGTAGGGTCTACAAGTTAGTTGTAAGGGAAGGGCCTTCATTCCCTAAATGTACTGTAATTCAAGACACTAATTAAATAAATAACAAATAAAATATAGCTATTGACAACTCAGGTGAAAATGGGTTGAAATGCGACTAATTTCTCATTATTATTTTGAATTCTTTCATTTGTCGGTGTCCCGTGTAGGTGAGGGGTAACGCTTACTGCCTTGTAATCAAGGGGTTCCCAGTGGGGACACAAATGGTTCGAACAATTTGTTAAACTGCAGCTCCCGTCTTTAGGATTTCATTTTCATCCAATTGAAAGTAATGACAAATCGCTATCTGTTCACCTTGGCTAGGGACCTTCGAGCCAGGACCTGCCTTTGAACAGAAAACCTATTTATTATCTGCAATCATTTGTTGAAGAAATGCTAATAAGCGAATTAAATTATTGCTCTTTTGATATCTCGCTTTTCTTCTCTTTTGCCTTGGAGTGACGTCACTGAGGCAAAACCAATGTTCGTGACGGAAATAAGGCATGTAAATTAAACATTCAGAAAGTTTCTATTTGCCTCCATGAACAAAGGAAATGATAAAGCCATTGTAATAAACAAACTATAATAAGTAGTCTTTCACACTATCTCGTAAACAGAAGTCTATGCTTCGAGAAGAATCTACCGGAACAATGACTATCAGAAATGAAACATCGGGGGGAAATTTCTTGGCTGCTATATTTGTAGAGATCCCGTTAGACCCAATGGCAACTTTATTTCGTTGAACGCATTCCTGGAATGTCTGGTGGAGGCACGTGTCGTACGTACAACAAATGAAAACGAAAGGCACGATCAGATAAAAAATAATAATAATAATAATACTAACTTTCCACGACACACTTCTATTTGCATGCACCAAAGTGTTATTGTACAATTTATAGTAGTTTTCAAATGGGGAAGGTTTTCGATTCACAGCTTCCCTATCCAAGTTAATTACTGTCTTACCCTCCTTCTTCGTAGGACATTAGGGACATCTATTACGGAATATGAACTGACAATTCGTGATTGGTCAGAGTTTAAAGATCTTCTCACTCAAGGTTAAAATGTTTCCTATTTGGAAAACAGTTTAAGCACCAAGTCTCGCTGTGGTCCAGTGGAGAGACTGATTTCAGATCGACATTAGGAAAGCAATCATACGTCCAAGCCCTGTCAAGGATATCACAACAGAAGCCCTGTCACAAATATCCCAAACTGAGGATCTAAATTTGAATGTCCGAAACAAATATTCGGATGAATGGATCCGAAATACAATTCTAGACCCTGATACATGGATCTGAATATACGAAACCCGATATGAACATGTGAATTCGAAATCCTGATCTTGATCCGGATATACAAATCCCAAATCCGGATACGAAGATGTGAAATCCGTATCTAGACCCGGAAAATCCGAAAGCCACAACCGAATACGTGGATCCGAAATCGGCATCTAAATTAGGATGTATGAAGATCTATAGGTTATATCTACTTTTGTTCGCGGATCCGACGTTATGATCTAGATTTAAAGATCCGTAATATCCGAAACACGAATTTTGTCGTATACGGATATTCGAGATCTAGTCAGTCCACTCTTGTTAGTAAAATCCATAAATTTAAGCTTATTCATTCATGTTCTGTTCGTGACCATTATATATTCTCCTTCTCACTCAAACAAATTAGTCAAAACCCGAGGGTTTGTATTAAATCAACCTTTAGAGGGGACCTGCTTGCTTTGGATATATGTATAAATTATTCATGCGTAAATGTATGTATGTTAGAAAGTTTTTCAGTTTTAGAGAAGACGGACATTCCTCTGAAAGCACGTCTTTCGCGTAAAGCAGGAATCTCCAACCTGCGAAGCAACTTTGGCTGGCCCTTAAACAATTCCAAAATTCTAAATTGGTTCTAAAAGAAAATAATCTAAACCAAAGAAGTAATTTGATCCTTGAATATTATACAGATTTGAATTGAATTTTATTGATGGCCTTTACACATTTAAGGCTCAGGCCGGGATAGTGTAGGGAAAAGGATTTGGGAAGGTGTTGGCCAGGGCCTATGTTGAAAGTGTCATTCCGGCATTTGCCTGGTGTGACTGAGGAAAACCCTGGAAAAACATCAGTCAGGATAGTCGGCCGCTGGAATCGAACCCACGACCTCATATTATATTAAATTTATTGCAAAATAATGACTATTATATAATGACTCTTCCTACATACCCAATTTGGCCTGCTGACGAAAAAGGTTGTAGACCCTTGGCGTAAATGATTGAAGCAAGGTTATGACAGGGCGTTTTTGTTGTTATCATCGCTGCATTGGATTGATGATAAAGATGAAGGCTTTGTATAAACCTCAGTCAAAGGACAGGCGTAAGGAAAGCTCGAACTGTCGCTGTTAACGGTGTTGACTTCCAATGTTCGCTCTAAGTCACCGGTACTCCGTCTGTTGACACTTTTCTACTCCTTCTTCCCGACCTAACTCCACCCGACCCAACAAACTGTGAATAAACTAGAAGGGTATATACCACCATGCAAGGTTAATGATGAAGATCGCTGCCCTCGGAACAGCAATTAGGAAAGACACAATTCAATTCCTATTTTCGTAAAAGAATATTTATAAGTAGGCAGCAAAGCTTAAGAGCAGGACTCCTCTGAGCAATAGTGATCAGGTTCTTTCAATAGGTACTAGCTTGGTGAAACTGAGGGAAACCATGGAAAAGTTCATTCAATATGGTCAGCATATTGACTCGCACCTGCGGGCCACTCCAGTGCTGCTTCAAAGTCTGTGATCGCAACGACCATGGGTGATGAGACTCTCTTTGTGAACATTGGTCGTTCTGATTAAACTTCTTTCGTATAATTTCTTCAGTGTCATCAGGTGAATGACGTAGAGTACCTAGAAGAGAGTCGTTGGTTGCGACCTTTACCATATCTTTCTCAACTCGCTAAAATACATCAACCCGCAGACTTCAGAGAAGGTTAGGCAACAATATCTCAAACATGAAACTCACTCATATCGAGCGACTGTAGCTCAGTTGGTAGGAGGTTCGCATTCAGGAGGTTTTGGGTTGCTTAGTAGCGGCCGACCATCCTGACTGAGGTTTCTCCAGAAGTTTATCTCTATCCCGCCGGGCAAATGACGGGATGGTACCTTCAACTTAGGATCTGGCCAACTCCTTCTCGTATCCTTTCCCCTACCCTATCCCGGCCTCAGCCATAGGTTCTTAAAGGTCATACATATAATTCAATTCAATAAAGCCTCTACACAAAGTAAACTAAATAAATTAACCTTGAAACAGGAGACCTGATTACTCCCCCTCCCCCGTCCACATGGTTCAGTCAGTAACGTCAAGGACTTCAGATAGGGAATGAGGATCACTGGTTCAAACCCTGCGGTCGGTTCATCCATCTAAAGCTTTCAAAGGGTTTCCTCGGTTGAAAAGGCGATGGTATCTCAACTTACACCCTAGCTAGCCACTACCATACGCATCCCTGATCCTGGAAGAGCGATCACCGGATAACATCATTCCTAAGACTTAGACCAACAGGCCGGCCGGGTGGTCGAGCGGTCTGCGGCAGTAGGCTATCGACTCAACGGTCCCGGGTTCGAGTCCCGGCAGGGGCATGGGTGTGGATTTTAACCCTTAACAGCTAAAGGCAAATCGTGACGGGCCGAAGTCCAAAGTTGCTAAACTGGCCCATATAAAAATAAAGTTTACCAAAGTTTTAGACCAACAGTTGCTCATAAAAGACTCAGAAAATTAACAAAGACATTGGTACATTGGTATATCTTGACCTATCTATTATTTTATGCTTTTTAACCTGAGGCGGATGTTACGATGCATGTTAGTTCCAGTACGTCCACATTGTCAAAAATACGTAACATTAACCTAGCATATAGCACATAATTAACAAACTAATCACTGACTATAACGTGACATTGCGTATGTGAGGAGTTCTTTTCCCTGTTTGAAGTCCTAACGGCTACTTAACTATCTTTGCCTTTCTCTCTTTCTCTGCTTTAAATCTGTTGTTTCATCAAAGAACGATCGAGTTGTTGTATCACCTAAAAATATCTGTAACATATCTGTTACATTCTGCCAGAACAGTTGTTATGAAAGCAAAAATTATACTGCACATACACGATCTTTATAACAGAAAAGTTGAATGAACGGATTCTCCAGCTGTTGTTTTTTTTTTTTCTTTCATCATGGCTTCCTGATCCCTATACCAGCTGGCAATAGGTGTATGAGAAATAGCCCCAGGGTCCAGTCTCCAGCACGGCTTTAGTACGTATATATATGATTTCCCATTCCACAAACGGTTTAGTTTATAATACTTTCCCACATGCACTTTCTATAGACAACGGGATTCCAATTGATAACAAGAGCTGTAGGTGAGTAGTTCTGACGTTGCTTTAAAGGCAGAATTCATTTTTGAAGTATTTGATGCTTGACCAGTTTCACGAGTTGTCTTCTACTAAAAGGAAACACGAGTTCAATTCCTGGCGTGTGGATTGTGCTGACGTCTTTTTTTTTTTTTAATAATGTTGTTATGACGTGGTATAAAACTACGAAATGTGGGCCATGTGAATACGTATCTTGTGTACACAACATTCAACAGAATTTTAAAGAAGTTTCAATGGTTTCAGAATAACTACCACTTTCGTGTGCTATTTCAACGCAAAGGATCCGGTGTTACTAAGTTGTGTTTTAACACAGAACCGGTGTTGAATAGTGTAGCGCTGAGCATTCGGTGCTAATCAAATACTATTAGTGTCTTGTTTACAAAGTACAAATCATCTTCATCACCATCAGTGGAGTGCTCAGCGGCAGGTCCTTCAAGAAAATCTGAGCCCTCTCCATTCAGCCTGATCTTGCTATTTCCTTTTATCCCAACATACGATCGCCAAAGAGCTGGATTCGTCTTGTTGCTCGTAAGATCTTCGACAAGGACTTGAACCAGCTTCTTCGGTTTTGTACTGGTTCTGTGGCATTAACCATTCCTTCACTTAGTTTCTAGTTACTATGAAGACTGCTCTAATTACTCTTGTTCTGTGATTACTTAATATAATGTCAACGTTATAAACACGCATGCCCACGGTGGATTCGAAGACACAACTTTGTGTACGGAGAAGTGGCGGCTCGTGACACAAATAATAAATAGGTGAAGTACTAACAAAATCCATCAACACATTCTTACTATCCTTGTTCATTAACATTTATTCTAGGATTTCTGGGCTTAGGTAGTATACTGATCCGATCTTAGATGACGTTGACTGACTTTCTGGCCCAATTAATACTTAATAATGCCTATTTAGTCAATGCATATCAAAATAATAAGTGAACTCTGGAAGTAAGGTTAGCGATTCATGTGTTCGCTGTGTGGCCAGTAATAGAACTGAGAAACAGCTGCAGAAAAAAATAGCTAGAACGCGCTAAATAAAACTTTGAAAGTTACTTAAAAAGGCGCCAAACAAATCGATGAGCGCAAAAATCCAACGTTCTACCAAGCGATCTGCGACCTCTCGGTGTGTTTGTCTCCGTCTACGACATTAAATGAAACAGCAAACTATTGTCGATGGGCTTATACAAAGCTAATGAGTATGAAATCTTTCTAGAATTTAATTGAATTTACTTTTGGTATTTTGACGTCTATGAAATCTTGCTGGATGATTGAAAATATAGTGATACCATTCTTGGCAAACGCACTTTAGCACGACCGGATTTCTTTTTTTTTTCTGAAACGAAATTTTGATCTCAATAAGAGCAATATGTTAGAAAGCTCTTTAACACGACCACCCCTCCTCCGATAAGAGACCACACATTCTTGCCCCAAAACACTACCCTCCCTTTTAGCGAACCCACTTGCATAAAAAGTATATTCTTTACATTGCGTTTAGTGAAACATTTTCCCGCGCGTTTGGCAACAATTATCCTGAGGCGTAACGCACTTGATAGCTAATACTAAACACTGGAACTAACAGAGTCCCATGATGGCCAAATCAGGTTTCTGGGAATGTTATAAAATATTTTTCTTTCCTGTTCTGAAGGTGCGTGTTTCTCACAGACAAAGGATTTATAGATCGGAAACTTTTTGGCATGACGTCATACTACAATTTTCGATTGCAACTGAAAGCTACACTAGCTCGCCAACTTGCGGTGCCTTTGCCACATAATTGTCTAGTCTACACATGCGCTTTGTGCCCATATAAGCTTCAGAATTAATGATGTTTGAAAAATTCCAGTCTTCTTATACAGTCATTCACTAATGCCAGTGAATAAAGAACTATTTTTCTATGAATACTTCTAAAAGTAAGGGTTTTGTTAAAGTTATTAGAGGTTTTTCATTGTTACATTTATTTCTACTATAAAACAAAGCGCATTCGCATGCCTCATCTACTCTTTCTACACAAACGCTTAATCTTAGTTACATATGGCGCCCGATGGGGATAAATCTGTTTTCACTTCACTGCTGGCGCGAAAGGTGTTGTCTGTAGCACCAACTGATGAAAGCATCTTCCCAGACAGAGGACTTTTACAACAATTTACATCCTGTTGTAGCTCTCAGCTTTAGCAGTGTTGCCTCTTTCAAATTGTGTTTGTGAAAAGGTGAATTCAAGCGTCGGTGTATCTTTTTTACTTAGTTCTTATTCTTAAATGATGAATGTAATTGGTTCAAATAGACCTTAAAGAACTAAAAGGAACTACGACAGGGCGACCGAGACAATTTATTGGGTCATTGATTTTGTGAGAGGGAAAACTGTATATGTATATGGAGTTTAGTTTTCTTGAAGCGGGGGAAATGTGATGGTCTTGTTCCAAGCATTGTTGCAAAGTTTCACACGCATGCGCAACAACAAGAATGCAGTTTTTGTCTGTCACATTTAGCTGAAATTGTTGAGCGTAGATGAGGCAACGTTGTAGTATTTATTTAATGCTTGATCATCATGACTCACGCAGATTCTGGGAAAGCAGAAGGCAATTTTGTAAGAGGGAAGAAACACGAACAAAAACGAAACTTTCCGATTGCGTCTGGAGACGTTTCATTGGATATCACTCGTATGAAGCGCTACCGTCATAATACTATGAACAAATTATAGCAATTGTAGACTTTTAATCTAAGAATTAAAGGGCCTGAGTCCATTTTGAGGTACATCTTACTGCATTTGGAAGGATGGTAGCTGTTTCTCATTGATTCTCAGGTGGCAACTCTGTCCGTTTTGGGTAACGAGAATATTCCTTTCTTTGCCTTCTTAACATAACTCTCATTTTCATTGTAGTTATACTAAAGACACTCCTCAAGGACATTCTATTCACTTTCAAAGTTATGGCAATATGATTAATGTTCTTTGACGCATTGAAAAGCAGATTTTCTTTCCTCCTTGCAAGTCACATGAATAGCAAGTCCTGACTAAATGGTCCTTCCTACTTTGTGAGTGACAATGAGAGATGGAGGATAGAAAGGAGGTGAGTTATGATATAACTAGAGACAGAGACAGGGAGGGATAAGGAAGAAACACCGAAACAAGATTTTTTAGGAATAACAATACACGAAAATCTTAAATGGAACATCCACATACCCCAGGTAAAAACAAACTTAATTCTAAATTGTACTGGCATCATATTCTGGGACAACGCACCAGCAACAGCACCAATCTTCTCTAAACAAAAGCAGGCACTGCGAATCATCGCCGGAGTTAGCAGAAGAACTTCTTGCAAAGAACTCTTTAAACAATACAGAATACTGACTCTTCCTTCTTTATATCCTTATGAAATAGCTTTATATACAAAAATAAACAACGATACACTTATAAGAAAACGTAAATATGGTACTAGAAAAGAAATTTCAATATTTTACCAGGCTAACCCTCGTTCAAGAAGGGCCTAGTCATATGGGTGTCAAAATATACAACCAGCTGCCAACACGTATAAGAAATGAAGAAAACAAATAGATTCAAGAAACAGTTAAGGAAACACTTGCTGGATAAGGTCTATTACGATGTCAAAGAATTCTTATCATAAATTTCCACAGCAGTTCAACTCACTATTGTCTATTACAAATTGATTGCCTATGTTAAAACCTATTGTATATTCTATACAACATTTAAATATCATGCATTAACATTTATTAGCGAATATTATTATGCACTTTGTAAGGCTATATGCTCAAAAATCTATATAGAAAATTTATTGTGCATATCGCAAATATTATTGTCTATATTGTCTAAATGCCATTGTCTATATTATTAAAACCTATTTAGCTATACTTCACAGAATATAAATAACGTGTAATACATTGCAATACTCTCGTGTAATATATATATCGTGTAATACTCTCCAGACACCAATGTATATTGGTTATTGGAGTAATAAAACTTGGAACTTAGTGAGACAGCAGTGACTTATAATGATGGCGGATCAGTAGGTGTAGCCTCAAGACTGAATTAAATTAAATTTATTTTAAAAGCCTTTAGGCAACTATGGCTCAGGCGGTATGGATGATGATGGGATGGACTGGTGGAATGAAGAAAGGGGGAGGAAAAGGGAGCACCCACGCACACGGTGTTTGTCCACCACAAACCCCATGAGCAGGAATCGATCCGACGACCTCTAGCACCAGAGGTGAGCGCTGTCACAGGATATCGTCTGAAAATTTTGAAACCAAAGAACACAAAACCAGCGGGAAAAAAAATCACCATTGAAAACTGAACTATTTTTTTCTGCAGGTCGCGTACTTAACTTTAAGCCAGTTGACCAAGCGGTTCTAGCTCAATTGGTAGAGCGTTGGATTAGCAATCGAAAGGTCCTGGGTTCGATACTCATCCTGATTAAGGTTTCTATAGGGTTTTTCCTCAGTCACCAGGAAAATGCAGCTATGGTACCTACAAACTAGGCCATGGGTGACTTTCTCACTTTATCACGGCCTATATCTGCCTAAAGGTAAATTCAAATTGAAACCACTTAAATTTATTTTTTAAAATATCACATTTTAAGTCTAGTATTAACATTTTGAAGTTTATTATTTTTAATTTGTATTCCTGAAAACGTAGAAATCTGAGCAAATCATATATTACTACAACTTCTTCAAAACTAAAACTAGGAAACGTTTATAGGTCTTAAAATAGTCAACGTTTATTACCCATAGAAACACAAAATATGTTAATTTCTAATTTGACAAATTAAAGCAGCCATTGTACTAAGAATCACGAAGGCTCCGTTGATATCATTTCAGAGACTTAAACGGTAATGTTTATAAAATAGGTTGGGAACACTGACAACTGGGTTGCTTAGAGACGAGAACGAACACCCACAATATTGTTCTATTGCGTCGAATAGCATTTATGCTAAATTTTATGCTGTTATGTCTAAAATAATGGACACAATTTGAACAATTGTTTTCTCCTTTTAAAATGAACTGACAACGCTATCCACTATGCATTAATCAAGTAAGATGCGTGACTTTGAGCTAGTCTATCCAATACGTTTCTAACGACACCTAAACCACCTTTTTACACGTTGTGTTTCCTGTTTTGGACACGAACGGACAAAGCGGTTTTCTAAGGGTCCTTTTTTATAGCTCTTCTATCAAGGAACCTAAAAAAGGAAGTCTACAAAACATTATTTTTTTACAGGGAGGATCTTAAAGTCTTACTCGCTACCAGGGTTGCCACCTTTCTCTTCAAGAAAATGGGGACAGTGTCTCCAGAAAGAGTATATAGAGGCACTTTCACAGAAAATAATACAATTTAAACTTTAAAATTGGGTTTTATGGCCATTCTGGATTTGTTCTGAAGTTGAAAATTGCTACCAATTTAGCTAAACTAAATTGTACTTTTTCTTGGTAATTATTCAACCAACATGTTTTAGATCTGATTTTACCTCCACCCCGTCAATAGGAAAGGTAGTTCCGTGAGTAAGACCTAAGGAAAATTTTATAAATTAAACCATAAAAATTATTATTTGCCTAAGCTTCTTGAGAAAATGTAAAATTATTTTGAATTCAGCCTGAAATCTTTTTCATATTTAACTTACCCGAAAGGTCCCTCGTTTACTCAGACTTGATGGTACCGGAGCAAATCAGATTTACGATTCTTACATATGCTTGAAATCCAGAAATCCGGTTACAAAATGATTTACTTTACAAAAGACAAAATTAGGCCTGCGAAAAGAAAGAATTTTTTTTTAATTACAAAAAGTAAACATGGGGACCTATTAATTTCAGTGTTCCACTGTACATTAGTTCTTCATTATAATGCCTAGAATAATTATACAGGAAATGAATGTAAAGAAGTTGAAAGGGTAGGATGTAGTACATAGACCTATTTTTTTTTGTTGTTTTTTGGTCCCATTATGGTTTATTGTATTATGTTACTTTATTTTTTTTTCTTCCAAAAAATCCTTTCTGGATTAACAAGGTTTTAGTAAACATATAAATTTATAACAGTCGGATCTTTTCAAAGTTACGAACACCCAGCGGCCGTAGCTAAGTTGTTAAAGCGTTGGCTTTGCGTTCGGAAGATCCCAGGTTCAATACCAGTGGCCGATCATCCTGACAGGATTTTAGAAAGTTTCCCTCAGCAGTTATACCACGAAAATACCGGGATCGAACCTTCAACTTAGGCTCTGGCCGACTCCTATCCCGGCCTGAGCCATATATGCCTATAAATGACAAATTTTATTAAGTTTTTATAAGTTTTGACAACTTTACATATGGGGAGATCTTGTACTAAAATTTCCGTGTAGAAGAACTGAGGAACATGCGTCATGGGAGGGACTAGCCTGCCAAGATTGCTTTTACCATCATGTAGAATGACTAAGGACACCAGACGTCCTGGATTTCAACTCTTTTTCCTGCCTTTTATTCTAGGGTTTAACGGATGCTAATTTGTCCTGGAGTTCACCAAAAAATTCCGAGAGTTTTAAATTAGCGAGAGAGAGTAATAATTTAATTTAAATGTAACAAATGCTATTGATAAAACCAGTGTTAGTTCTAGCCTACTAGATTTAGCACCAAAACGATAGTCAATTGTTCGTATGCAAATCATCTTTCTTAATATTTTCTTTGTGGGAATTATTTAGTAGAAATTATATGTTTTACTTTTTAAAAACAAACTAATTGATAGTAAATTCTTGAAAGTTCTTTATTTGAATGTGGGCTATAATTTTTTTCCCAATTTAGTGTCCCGGACAGAAATCATATGTCTCATAGAAATAAAAAAAGAAAGTGTCATTTGATGCCTATTGGATTAAAAATATAAAATATACTTTATGCTTCAATTCTGAAATGTGAAAATCGGGACAATCTGAGTCCCGACAAACACTGAATCGGAACGCGGGACAAAGGGTCGAAAATCGGGATGGTTCCGACAGAATCGGGACAGGTGGCAAACCTGCTCGATACTGTAAATAAGAATAATTTACATGTCTTTAAAACCATTTTTGATGAGGAGGTGATCTTGTCGTAACTGTGCGATATACGTGGAGCAATGAATAGGAAAAATAACTCAACTTGCTTTCAAAAAAATGACAATTTAGTTTTCTCACTTCGCATTGTCTGTTAAGAATAATGAAACTCGGGGGAAAACCTCAACCAGAATGACCAGCAGGATTAGGATTCGAACTTAACGCTTCTTCTTAACAATACCAATGAGTAGTTCTTTTTGCTACCAGATCACGAGGCTGGGTGCATGTGTTTGTACTTTGTATACTCACTTATTTCCTTGTATGCTTACTTCGTACCCTCATCTGTTTATTCATGTCACTCTTCGTGCCGTGGAAGTCACTAAAGATGACCGCTAGTCCTGTGTTTTCTGTAAGTATCTGTTTTCCTTAAACGTTATACCGTTAAACAGGGCTACTTGGAAATTTTGGAATTTCTTGGAAACTTGACATATAAACGGTTAGATATGAAAATAGTTCACTGTAATAAATAAGTAGTTAGATAATTTTTGATAGGCACTATTGTGGAAGCAAGCTCTATGTTTCATATCATTCTCTTCAGAACAACCTCAATATCTCAGCTTCCACGCAACTCCATCTTATTACAGGAAGCCATAGGAAGATACAATATGTTTACTTTTCAAGTAGCCCCACTATTGGGTCTTCCTGTAAACTGCTTACTTGATTTTGTTCCTGCTACAGAAAATACACAATCATGTTTATTTTTACATAAATGATTGTCAGAAGGTACGAGGAACCAGTGGCGGCTCATCACGTGAAGTTGGTGAACTTCAATTTCACTTGATATGCATTAAATAAAAGGTATTAATGAGTATTAATCGTGCCATAAAGTCAGCCAACATCATCTAAGATCGGATACTGGCATTATCAGTATCCTGCCTGAGCCCAGAAATCCCAGGATAAATGTTAATGAACAAAGATAGTAAGAACGTTTTGATGGATTTTGGTAGTACTTCACCTATTATTTGTGTCACTAGCCGCCACTGCGAGGAACACTAAAAAACAATTGCAAGTGCATTAAGTGATGGAGACATATAACTAAAAAGTTTGCAAGTAGTCCCGTTTCACGGTACGTACAATAAATATGCACGAGGTGTAACAGAGTTTCGACCCATGAATTTTGCAGGTAAATTCCTGACACTTGAACAAGAAAAAAGTCATGTTTGTCATTTGTTAAATTTTGCTTCCTTTCCACCTTTCAATCCAAACTCTGTTAATGTTATGTACCACAGTATTTCTTACTGTGGTACATAACATTAACATTTTTAAAACTAATCTGGAAAGATGTATTAGGGTAAAATATAATTGTAGGGGAGCTGATTTTTGTGTTGGGGTAAATATTAGAACTTAAAATGTGATGTCAACGTATTGTCAGTGTTGCAAACCTGGTATAAAATTAAACATTTTCATACGACAGTACGTCCGTTCTGTGTACCTTAAACGTGTATTCTAATTCTCGTCAACAGTTACGGGTGATTTATTTGTTACGACTTGGTCCAGAGCCTCTTCATCAACCATTGATGAACATCCAGAACATGGTTGATCCTTAAACTTTTGTCTCCGTCCCGGAATTTCCGAAACCAACATCGACATGTGCTATTTTCAACTGCATCCCGCCACCACCGTTTAAGCAAGAGATACTAGTACTCAGTGCATGTCTGTGCTCTACTGCTCTCCGCTTTCGTGGAAAATAATAATTGAAGTCATCGCTGCGTCATCTGTGACGTTAATATACCGATCTACAAAATGAGTCGAGTTTTTGCACATATCCAATATTATGTCTTAAGCTTTCAATTTGATTTCTACAGGTTATCGCAGATAAAAGTAGTCTGGCTGAAACACGTATAAGTATGAGGTAAAAATAACGGCATATATTTCTCCTGTAACATTAAATAATTCATTATAACATGAGTCATAGAGTATGATACAATCAGACACGAGCGTCACGCTCACAAAGGGGACTGTCTGCTCCGCGTGTGCAGTAAATCAGTGCAGCTGAGTTGGTTAAGCTGGAAGTGTGGTGTAATTATTGTAACAAAGACATTCTGGAGGCATTTATGGGTATCACTACTTTATTTAATGACTGACAAGGCATGGTTCCACCTTTCTGGCTACATTTATTTTTAGAATACTAGGAATTGGTCCACAGATAATCCTAACGTGGTTCACGATGAACCACTGCGTGATCGTAAGGTTTGTGTTCGGTGTGCACTATCGGATTTATTGATTGTGGGTCCAACACTTCTCGAAAGCACCATCAATATTGAAGTGTATCTGAACAGCCCTGAGCAGTTTCATTCACTAAATAACCCCTGAGCAGCGGGAGGGAGTACGGTTTCTTTCAACAAAGCAGAGTGCCTCTAAAAAGAATCGACGATGCATTCATTCTCCGAAGAGCGGACAGTGAGTAGAAATTTGTGGCCACCGCATTCTCCTGACTGAGCAACTTGTCATTTTTATGTGTGAGGAGGTAATTTGAAATCAAAAGTGCGTGCCGACAACTTATAATTATTGGACGACCTGAAAAAATTATATGTTCTACGATTCATAATATCAGAGAGCCAGAATCGTACAAAGTTCAGCAGAACGTGTTGAGGTGCAGACGGTCAATAATTACACACAATTCATTTCTTTTAATTAATTGTTCTTTGTATGTAACTGTTGATCGAAGCCGCGCTACTTTTGTCTAGGGTACTCTGCACCATGGTGGATTTGGATCTCAAGATACGTCTTTCTCTACGTTATCCCCAGGGAGGAATTTTCACAGGATTTCAATGTGTGGTTAGAGAGGAAACGCACAAAAATGTCGGTAAGAAACCTAGGAATGGTCCGTTTAGTCATTCTTACAGAGGATGCAATCAATGAGAACAAAACAAAACTTAGCGTGAAAATAACTCACAAAATGGACCTCTTGAAAGCTGTGTCCGATTTCTGTAATTTCCAGATGACCGATCATATCCCAGACTTGAGAAATATTTCATAAAAAAGGGACAGGAAAATTTTTTGAAGAAAGATGTAGGGGACCCCACTTATTCTTCATACAAATCGAACACTGCTGATAAGAATGTCAAACACCGAAATTAGTTACTCGTTTCAAGTGCAAAGTTCTGAGATTGAGGTTACAAAATTGTGTGGCTCTATCATAGCCGTGCGCACGGGGGGAAAGGGGGGCGGCTGTGATAGATGTTTAATGTTTAACATACCAAATCACAACATTACTTTTCAACGAATTTTTGATATATGGAAAGTTATATAGTAGTGTACTTTTTTTTAGAGCAATTTCTCAATTAATAGTATATTTCACAAAAGTAAGCCCTGAAGAAACCTTCAGCTACCTACTGCCCCCCCCCTTAACATGTGATCATCGCTAATCAAAGTATACTTTGGTTTTTGCAATATTGATCAAAATTTCTAGTTTTCATTGTATTTTGCTGTCTTTCTTTCCGTTTCTTTTTCCTCTCAACAATGACAAAGCTGCCTTCTCAGCTTTTTACTTGATAACAATGCAGAACATCACTCGATTTTCGGCTTGTTTGTTGATTATTTGACCAAAACGGAGAAGTTGTCTTCCTAATATTTTCATATCAAATATCTTTAGATCTTGGCAAGAATACAAACTGGGGGCCCTCAACATTTCCTTACGCAGTCTGCGAATTGACTCCTGCAGGCAAGGACATAAGGATCAGCGCCGTAAATTGGAACTTTCCTGGGGGAGGCAAGTATTAGTTAATATCCCCCCCCCCTTAGAAAAATACATGTGGTTTACATATTAATGTTCTTTCGTGACAAGTAGCATCCCGGTTATTTTTCTCGGCATATAACAAAATTATTATTTCGAGTTATTACATTTATTCAACATTTATTACAAGTTAAATTGTGGGTCCCAGATTTGACTCAATTTAAAACCTTATTAAACTTGTTTATTACTTGTAGTGGTTCCAGTTGGGAGTTCTACTGAAGTAGGGCCCAAATTGCATTTATACTTCATCTTAGGGTATATTTTGTTCAGATGAGGGGGGAGCAACAGCGCCTTAAATTATTTTCAGTTCTTTTGGAAAGGGTATGGTGGCCCCGTTCCATGCTTCACAAGCTCATTGAGGGGACAATATTTGACACAACTTAAGAAATATATGTAATTTCTGGGAGCCCTAATAGAAGACTCTTTACTGAGATGAGCCCAGATCACATTTTCGTTTCATTTAACAGATTTATTTATTTATATTTATTGGTTATGTGGTGAACACATTCCATGCTTTATTTATACATTCATGGTCGAATCGTATCATATGGAGTAAGAAAGTGGGCCCCATTTGAACGACAGGAAGCTTACACGGGGGCTGTTAACCCCCTGCGCCCCACAACTTACGGCACTGATAAGAATGAAACCCAAGTTTTATTTTTTTATTTAGTGTTGAAAAAAATCAGAAATTCGATAAGAAAATATACCAATGAAGGATAATTTCAAATCGTTAAGGGGGTGAAATCCTGGGCATCCATTTCGTTAATTCTTATACTATCCCCACCTATGTGAACATATTTTATGAGGGTCCCTTATTGGTTACCTACCTTAGGGCTAACCCTTACTACTTTGACACTTCACTCTTTTCTGAATGACGAAAGATCATTGTCGTCTAGTTTTGATCTCCTATTACAGATAATTTAATCATGAATTATGTACCCTCCTAATTATAAATTACGTATCTTAATGTGTCAAAAGAAACCCAAAACAGTGGAAAAGAAGGTGGTTCAGACCTTCCCTAAATTTTCTATAGCCTTTCTTACCTATAAATCTTTGTGTACGCTACCGGTACTACATACGTTGATTTGTTAAAGATATTGCCCCCCTCGTTACAACTATTGCTGTCTGTGGGCCTGAGTCTAAATGAACATTCACAATGCTGTCTCTGGCACTGTCGTCATTGCTGGCTCCCCAATCAGATGTACCCTCTCCACCCACCCGTAAATCTGGATCTGTATTTTTAGTTATTAATTTAATGCATCGGATCGCTGCTGTTAACAACTAAGATGCTCTGAAAACAAGATAAATAATTTCGAACAAAACACCAAGCAAAATCAGTTTTGTTGCTATAACAAAAGTAGCATAAATTTATGTTACATAATTTCTTATGTAACTGATTATTCCACTTTGCTCCCGACTACATTTTGTGCTGTTAACACGCTCACGTGGTTTTGTCGTTACCTTTCTATGACTCCAACATAAATTGCACATACAGTGCAAACGAATCAATATTTATTTACTTGATTATGTATGACAACAAATTTGTGCATCTGAAACACAGAGCGGGGGGGGGGGATAAATTAGAGAAACAGAAAACATTAGGCCTTTATTTTCTCTCTGTTTAAGCCCCCCCCCCCCTTCATCTTCTTAGCTTCTTCAGTGTATCAGATACAGAGACTGTTTCCAGGCAGCGTAAACGGAACGCCCTGTAGACTTTACGCCTTTATCCTCTGTTGTCCAGCGGCTGGTAATTCCGCTATCTGATGGTGAGAATCTGACATTTAAAATTGTACCGCTATAAGCAGCTTCCGATTGACAGCTTTCGATGGAAGATGACAACTATTGTTTTATGCTATTCAATATAAGAAACATGTAAATGAATGAAGTTGATGGAATGAGAAAATTAAATTGATTTTTTTTAAATTTAAAAGGTATCTCCAACTGGGGGTATTGAATTTCTCCCTCCCCCAGTTTCAACTAAATTGTGATTGTCGGTTCTGGGTCCGTCCCTGACACTACAGTAACATCCTTGGGGCAAAGGAACTATAGAACAATATAGAAAAGTAACGGAATGACTACAAAGTTGGTTGCATACTTTAAGAAGTAACACTACTAATTTGCCCCCCTTCCTAATCCAAGGGTCTGCGCACACCTATGGGCTCTATCAATGTCCATTGTTTTATTGTGGTACCCCACACCGCTTCTTCCTGCCTCAAATTTGCGGTCCATCGTGCGTTTATCTCGATAAGGAAACGATCCAGAATTTCTTGAATTTCTCTAACTTCAAATGGGCACTGCAGACACACGCGGTTCTGATTCATTCTGTCGTGCATCCTGAATAAAGTTTACACGAGTCTTCGCCGATTTAACCAGGCGAATGCATGGATGGTACCTCGAAGACAGCCCTGATTGATCTATTTGAATAAGGAAATTGAAATTATTCTCTTTACATTTTAGTGCAGTTTTGAATGTCTCTATTTTCGGATTGATTCATTTTATTGTTTGTTTCGGTACATTTTCGAAACCTTTTAACAAAAGCAACTAGTTAATTACGATTCAGTGAAAACATCCTTGAAGGTATACTACCCTGTTATTTCTACGTTAAAGTGGGTGGCCTATCTCTAAGGGAATTAAAATAAATAAAGCCTTCTGTCTACTGTTTTGCATGTTCCTTAACATGTTTAGAACAGGATCACTACGCAACGGAAGGATTCTCTACGAAAAACAAAACACTTTATCGTAATGACTTCATTCATTTTACGTATTATTCGCAGACAAACATAAAAATGCGATGTACATGAATTGATTTGAGAGTTCCAACCAATTCTTAAAAACGAAGAGATCATAGCTCAGCGTAATGTGTAGTGTAATGGTTACCGTCTTGGATTTTCAATCTGACGACCTGGGTTCGATTCCCACCCAGCTGCGGTTCTTAACAGCCGACAGAGGTAGCCGTATGGTCTGAGTCGTTACACCAACGTCTCCAAAGTTGTGGATTCGAATCCCGCCATGGATTTTCGCTTTTAATTTATTTCTAAGTGTATCAGTCGACACAGAGGATCAGTAAAATTGTTTTTTTTTTTTTTTTTTTTTGAAAAAGCTGGCTCAGTTGGATGAGCGTAGTTTTCTCATGCGGAAGGTCTCTGAGATGGATTCCAGCGGTTGGCCATCTTTACTTAAATTTTCCGATTTCCCCTCAGTCACAGCATGCTAAGGACGGGATGTAAATTCGTAACTAGTCACTGATCCACTTCTTCTTATATAATCTCCCTTCCTTTATTTTGGCCTGAGTCAAAGATGCCTAAGTCCATCTGTTAATTGTTTATAACAAATTAAAAAAATATTATCTTTATTAACAAGAAGTTAGTGCAACGATTATATTAATAATCGCAAAGGTTCGGGTCCGTTGATATCATCTCACACAAACATTCGATAAAATAGATTGGCAACATTGACAACTGGTGTGGTTAATGACGGGGGTCATCCATAATGTTTATGCCAAGTTTGGCGCTGATAATTCTAACGTTTGAAAGCAATTTTAAAAAAAATGCATAGAAAATAGGTTGGCAATACTGACAGTTGGAGTTATTGAGGACAGTGACCTCCACAACATTTTTCTGCTGTCGAATAATGTTTTTGCCAATTTAGGTGCAGATAGGTTTATCGAAATGGAAGCAATTTAAACATTCGTCATTTTTTAAATGGGGTGGCAACCAATGTACTAATTAAGACGGTTCTAACGTTTAAAAGCTATTCTAGACATACGTTTCCAACAACACCCCAAACGCGTCTCTACACTTGTGCTTCCTGACATTTAGCTTCTGGACAGGACAGACCAGTGCTGGATTAAGTTAATTGTGGGCCCCGGGCTATTGACTCTGTTAGGGCCCCATCTACGTCTCCTGTGCCGAGTCATCTTAACATGATTGTTGGCTCTTGGACAAAGCAACTTACTTGGTTGGGCCCCTGACTGCACAGACAACCATCGAAACGATAAATAAAATTAGATCGTTAACAAAATTCATTATTTGTAAAATAAAATGCATTTTTTAAAACTTTTATCTAATATTAGAATAAAAAAATAAATCATAAGTTTCACCACAAGCAGCTACACATATCTCAATGCTGTCTGGGATTTACTTTTAAAATTCGAATCCCATTAAATGTATTTTTACAATATTAGAAAACAAAGCCCAATAAGGACTTCATATCTTGACTCGTAAATCTAAATTTATCCCAACACGAATTGGTAACTCCAATATTTATCACCTTTAGATACATATAATTGCACTAAATAACAATTTCTCAAACTTTAGCACGCGTACCAGTACTGGTGCGCGAACCTTTGGATAATGGTACGTGAGCTTACGTTAGTGAGTAATTAACAATGCACGTAGCCCTAGATTCTTCAAAATTGACACTACTTATCCCAAATTTCATTTTAGCGCCCCAGGATAAAAACACACTGCAATTCTGTAGGTGATTGCAAGAACCTGATAAGTAACACTTCTGTAGTTTCGAGAAAAACAGGTTTAAAGATCAGAGAAAGCATTATCCCTTATGGGAGATTGTACTGAAACGCCATGTTTTGAACAACCAAATATTGTGTCCAGACAACTATTTTTCTGGAGAACAGAGCTGGGCACTTGTAAAGTATCTGGGAAGTAACTGTTTTTTTTTAAAAATGTCTTTTATCAGGCCTTGCTTGCCTTCACAGAACCGTGTTGGAACCAAACAAAGAAAAAAAACCTTTCAAATAAGCTTTCAAAAAAAAAAATGTATTTAAAAAAAAAATAATAAAAGGTAAAAACTATCCCTTGTGCGATGCACGATGTGGAGGTAGCGTTCCACGTATTCTCGACCTACGGCACGAAGCGATGTTTGTGATAGTTGATTTTAACTAGAACGTGACAGATAATCGTGACGGGACGAAGTCAAAATTTGCTAGAATGGCTCATACAAATTAAAGTTTAACAAAATTTTACCGGGTATCGTTCTTGAGACCTGCTAATTACAATGCAAAGACGCCAACAGGTGTTCTGCCTCGTTGATATAATAAGAACTGGAACTCATACAAATTAAAAATATTAACATTAACAATTCAGTAATATTACTTGGTACAGCGACGAAAGTATCCATTTCGATATAAAAATTTGAAAACGCCTGCAGTAAAAACCACAGTGTAAATTGTCTGCTATGAACCACTAACCAATGACATACGTTGCATGATTTTTTGGTGGTCTACTTGTAGGAAGCTGATTTAGAAATGCTAATTATATTTTACCAGTTGTCACTTAACATTTGCCTTTACTGAGAGGGAACTGATATACGTACAATATTTAGATTAGCATGGGGCCCCAGACGACTGATCACTGTGTCCATGCATTAGGACGACCCGCACCCTGTGCTTACTATATACATAGGTAACGGGGTTACTTTCGGTGGAGCCTCTGAAGCATTGGGG
Source organism: Lepisma saccharinum (assembly GCA_022664845.1). NCBI lineage: Eukaryota > Metazoa > Arthropoda > Insecta > Zygentoma > Lepismatidae > Lepisma > Lepisma saccharinum. Next base: position 12,900 of record JAGDQP010007881.1, on the reverse strand, counting down.
GCCCTGGGCTACAGCCCATTTAGCCCATACGTTAATCCGGCCCTGGAACAGACGGGCGTACTGAACGGTATTATAAGGCCCCTTTTGCTATAACTTCAGTATAAGGAACCGAAAAGTTCGGTTAATAAAATGAGATGAGGAATATTTGAAAGAAGTTGTCGGATATTTTGCAGTTAAAATTTAACACGAAAAAAAAAAAAAAATGGCATGAGATGTTGACAGCTGATTACAAAACTGGTTAGAAAAGAACACGTGCTCCGTAAGTTGACAAGCAAGTTAAAGATATTTATTAATGAAACAACGCGCAATGATTATGCATGAAATATACACATATGAAAAACCTTATATAATAACATCATGGAGATAAGATGTGCTGTAATTTTTCGTTGTGTTATGGTACAGCCATGGGCCGAAAAAGAAAAAAGAAAACACCTAAAAGAAACACGCTCATTACGTCACAATGAACGAGTTGTTCGATGCATAAACGGTGCTTGTTGAAAAATCATGATGCCTGCAGCGAAGTCGGTCAGTGGACCTTCCGAGTCATGGAAATTCGCACGCTATATTTAATGTATATGATTGCACGTGTTAGTTTTTATCTTCTTGGTTCTTATGGTCTAAAGTTTTTTTTTTAAATCTGACAGTAAAAAAAGAAAATCTGTAAGGTTTTCTCTTTTCGTTCTGCGAATAATACAAGGAAATAGCTACAGTACATCGTTTTAATTATACGCCGTGGATATTGTTTTATTCTTTGATTTTTTGTTTGTTTGCTTTATCTTGTAATTCATTCAGTGTTAAAAAATGTGAATGAACTGGTCAGCATTGTATTAAAGTTTGATTTTATCCTACCGTTGTCTCATTCATCAGCCACCTTGACTCATAAAAATGCGTAGACCGAGCTGCCGTAGCTCAGTGGTAGAGCGTTGGCTTTACATTAAGCAGGTCTTGGGATTAATCCTAGCGGACGACCATCCTGTCTGAGGTTTCTCCTCAGTCACATATGTTGGGATGGTACCTTGAAATTAGGCCCTAGTCGACTTCTTCCTGCATCCTATCTCCTATCCTATCCCGACCTGAGCCTTAGATGCCTAAAGGACTTAAAATAAACAATGGGTTACTCTTTCAAACGTAACAGAATAATAATATTTGCCTAATGTTCTGAGTACAGTGTTTAAAAAGTTTTCTAAACTTTGGAAGCCACCTGAAAAATTTACAGTGGTCATTTGTAATTACTGGTAACCTCATAATATATTATTTTTATTGACGTTAGACATAAATTACATGCAAGTTAAATAATAATGCACCATCATAATTAGCCAAGAACTAGGATGAATTACCATGCAAATAATATTCATTATCGGTTGTCATTTGTTCAGTTTCTTCAAAAATATGAAAACTTTCTCACACACACGCAGCATAGGTACGGTCTCTTTCAAGTTCTACAAGTTACAGGGGTATAGTAATAGCATAGACCTCATAATAGATAGACTTAGCACGCTTCCCCATTTCTGTCTGCGCTAAAACTAATAGGTTTTTCTACAGGAGCACGTGATATTGAATTCATCCGCTAGGTAGCTCTGGTATAGACCTCATAGAATTAGAACTTCATATTCTATTATGTCTATGCCATAGCTACCTAGCGGATGAATTCAAAATCACGTGTTCCTGTACAAAAACCTATTAGCTTTAGCGCAGACAGAAATGGGGAAGCGTGCTAAATTTTTATGAAGTCTATGGTGATATTTTATAGGGCTTACACTTTTTGTTCAATCAATCTTGAAAGTAGCTGATGATTGGTTCAAAGCATTAGCTAAGAAACAATTTCGTAGCTAAAACTATTTTGGAAACACCGCTCACCGACCAACGATAAACTTCACAATGGCGAAGTCTTAGCCCAGACACAGTATGGTTGGCGAAGTTTCCGTCCAGCGAGGTTTTGGTCTTGCAAATTTCCGGCCACGAAGTTCTGGTGGGTGAGGTTATGTCCTTGAAGTCGTCTGCATGACTCACAATTTGTGGCTCTTATTCCGGAACATTTGCTTCAAAAACTCAGTAGGCGACTCAAACTTAACTATTACATCGCTGTGTCCATAAACTTGAAAGGACGTGAGAAAGTAAAGAGACCAAAGGAACAGCATTTCAAGTTGCGTCCAAAACTGTTTCTAGCAACAGCTTGTCTAGACAACACCTGGGTGGTGTATATATAACCGGGAAGTTACATTTGCAAAACAGTCAACGCCAGCAGCATTAATTAACTGAATTAACAAACAGACTAAACCGTGTGAAAATCTCATTTTTTAGTTTCCCTGCAAAACCATTTTTAACCAATAAATCAACGCGAAAACGACAGAAAGCTGCAAATTAACTGGTTTGAAGCGGAGAAATCTGGATCTATCCGTTTCCTTTCCTCTCTTTAAATATCTTCCTTTATAATTTGGATTTCACGAATTGAAAAAAAGAACATGTAGCAACAGAAAAGTGGACACTTGTCATTTTGTTATAACAATCTCCATTATATCATTAAATGTTTGCTCTTTATTTATTTCCTTTTTGAGAAAAGAAAAAAAAAACTGCTCCTAATGTTAAGGAAATATCATGTTGTGTAACAAAACAAAACAGTAATATAACGAAGAGCTCAGTTTCTTTGTATGTAATGTTCTTTTGCTAATACACATGTAATTTTCAATAATATTGCATAACTTTAAGAAACGTTAAATAATAATAATAAAAAAAAAAAACGGAATGCGGAAACCATTGTACTCTTAGGTCCCAGTACATTTACATAATAATAATAATAATAAATAAAAAGTGGATCCCTAATTCTGTTAATATTACAGTGTAGGAATATTTTGTCCATGTGTTTGTACTTAACAGGCCGGTGTTATAACTTTGATGTGGTGTTACGCAATTTGATCAAAATTAACGCAACTTACTTGATTAAATAACATTTTACCTTTATAATTAGCCAGATAGAATGATGGGTGCAAGTTACGTGCTCATACAAATTTGTGATACATGCTGTTAAAGGAAACGCTAATGAGCAAGGTCCCGTAGACTAGTGGTTAAAGTCGCGGTCTTAACTGGAGAAGAAAGTACACAGATTTGAGTTCTCTTGCCGGAGTTACTAAGACCTTCTAGTGTTTTGCTCAGTTTACCAGGCGAATACTGGTATGTATTGTATTTATATCAAGGTGCGAACTGCTATCTTCACATTCCTTTTCCGGAAGAACGCTTGCCGATGCACGTCATCTTTTCAGCATATGATGTTTTCAAAACTCACCTTCAAAGAGGAATAATTGACTACTTACACTTCTCATGCACATTGCTTTCACTATTGAGGACAAAACTATAGAATATGAACGACATTCGATTTTAATTTTTTTATGGCATTAAGGGATCTTTGGCACAGGCCGGAATAGGTTAGGGGAGAGAATGAAGAAGGAAACGGTCAGGCTCCTACGTAAGATACCGTCACAGCATTTGCCTGGTGAAGAACTAAATTCGTTTCTCAACATTTCTTCAAGGTAAAACGATATTTAATTTCCAACTGTCTTTTTATATGAGCGATATCCCATTACCAACTAGTTCTCGCTCTGAACAATGTGATGATAATGGGTGTTCTTCCCGAAGGACGTTCTGTGACCCAAAGAGAAAGTTGAACCTATGGTGATTTGCCATTACTTTACATCGGATGAGGATGACATCCTAAAAATGGGAATTACTTACAGATTAGTGTGGACTCCGAACTATCTGTATTTCTACCGGACATCGAATCCGGGATCCCTTAATTACAAAGCAGCTAGCTTTACCACTCGCTCACCGGGAACTCTATACGATAGACCTATAGAAGGCATTTAGGTTCTGGCACATGTCATAGAGGTACTCCGTGCGCCGCAATTGTTAGTGTTGCCAACTAATTTTAAAACGATCTCAGTGTTGCCAATATATTTTATTCGTGCCGCACTAACGGGTGAGTACATCAGCTAATATTAATGTAGCCATTAACATAAAATATTATTACAACGGGGAATAAGACAAACTTGGGGTAGGAAGCAAATGTTGTCAGGTGGAGGGAAATTTGCAGGAAAACGGGAAAATCTGGGTCACATCAATGATAAAAGGAAAAAAAATGACCAAAAAATCGGCAAATTTTGTTGAATCTTTTTTGGCAACTTTTGTTTCAATTTTCGGTAATTTTGATCGGGGGATTTTTTGACTAAAATCGGGAAATTTTTCAGTATTTGGAGGGAAATATTGGGACAAGAATCTGACAACACTGTAGGAATCTGTCCCTTACTCTTTATTTGCTTCCAATGCTGACAATATCACATTGAAAGTACATCTCCTGTTTTCAGAATTCGCCACGATTATAATACTCAGACTCTGAAGGCCAATATAGAATAAATTTTCCCACACACTGTTGATTTACGAGTAATGAAGAAAATAAACGTGAGATGGAATTTGTTACGTAACGAAAGTAACACAATCAATCTCTCACGTGTTTTAGAGAGATGACTACCAACTGCATTCATCTAATGAGACAAATTTACTTCGAAGAAAAACGAAAGAATTTTCTTTTCATTTTCTTCTTGTGAAAATTGAACTTGTAATAAACTTTAATGTAATAATACGAACAACACGTGATCTCTCGAGAAAATTTCCGTGTGACGTTCTTCCATTTTATTCTGCTCTCTTGCGGACGAGTCAACTGAACGACCTAACCGACTGAAAACCTTGACCTTAAACTCTTTTCTTTTCTTGCGGAAAAAAATACTAAAATAATAACAAATACTCTGACATTGGGAAGGAACTTAAACTTCAAACATTTTATTCGCTATAACAAGGAATGAAGTAATAGTCGATATTCGATTTTACATTAAGCTTTGATTTAAGATTATTATCGCTGTTGTGTACTAAATAAGAAACACATGTTCATGAAATAATGGTGCAAACTTTGTGATTTATATCAAACCAAGAAAAAAGTTACTTTATTGACATTTAAAAAGATGATTAGTTAAGTTATGGTGACATCATCACAAATGACGTCATATCTCGACAACTAATGGCGTAAGCGGTGTCGAGATATGACGTCATTTGTGACGATGCTTCGGTGATTTTGAGCACCTGTATCTCGGAAACTATGCACAATTTTGAATTTCTTCAAAAGAACTTTTTTTTCTTGTTTTCGTGTTAATAATCAGTTTGCACTATTTTTTCGGGGACACCCTGTAAATATTTCTCGGTGTAACCTGACTCGTCTTCAGGGAATAATTAATCCTTAAGGGAGTCGTTCAAATATTACGTCAGCATTCAGAGAAAGGGGTTCAAGCTTTGCTTACTTTTGATGGATGTTCATGTATTAGGGTTATGATAGCTGCTTAGTTTTGCTTACTAAGCAGGAGGTATAAAGTGACTAAAAATATGCTGACCATGGGCGGATTTATTGGGGGCATGGGAAGCATTATTCCCCCAGTCATTTTAGGATTTAGGAGAGAGACCCTTCGGGGGCAATTACTTTAAGGTTGGAAGCTATTCCGGGTGGTTCTCATAGTCATTCTGAAATACGTAGGGGGCAATGACCCCCATGACTCCCAATAAATCCGCCCATAATGCTGACGTAATATTTGAACGACCCCTAACGCATACACATTTTCTGTATATCAGAAATCTTATGAGCAGGGCGTAAAAGAAATTTAAAACAAAAAAAAAAAAAAAAAATGAACAAAAGATTTTAAAAGTGCAATTCAGAATTTATGCAATTACCCGAAATATTAACGCTTCTTCCTTTACAGACAGCCATGCCACCCAACAACACAGCCTATCCTCACGAAAATGGCGCTGCTGTTCGTCCAAGACCTACCACCAATCAGGATTTACTAAGTCAATACGTGCCTCCTCCTGATGACGTCAAACCAAAGATTCGAGAACAGCGAATGAAATGGTCCAATGCTATTAATATCGTCCTGTATCACATAATAGCTGTCTATGGCCTCTACAAAGGATTATCCTGCTGCATGTATACCACCATTGCTTGGGGTAAGTGTTTTTTTTTTTTAAATGTGTAATAATTAATATTGTCAACAGGGTATGTCAAAAGTTGCAGTACGAGTAGATAATCAAAGTGACCGCCATCTTGAAATCCGCCATCTTGAATGGACGCCATTTTTTTCAAATGGCAAGTGGATCGTGTGGATGTTACGGTGTCGAAGTTAAGACGCTGCTGAATAAATGAACATAGATACTGCAAATTTTCAGTGAAGATAACTCCGACACCGTAACAGGTAGGTCAAATCTAATATCTGGAATGGCTTTACGGGAACATTGGCATGTTGATTGATATGTCACACGACCCAGTTACTATTTCAGAAAAGTGACCTCCATTCAATATGGCGGATTTCAAGATGGCAGGCACGTTGATTAATTATTATCTACTCCAACCACTATTCCACATTTGTGTACTATAGTGCTTCATTTCCTTGACGATTTGTGAGCTACAAGGCTCTACTGCTACTTTTGATTCGCCCGATGTGATGTTGAAGGCCCTATAATGTAAATTTATTCCTCGCTATTGACTTAAGTCTTTTTTATTTCCTTTCTGTTTAGAGACACATTTTCCTCTTTAATATCGCCTGCTTTGAATTTTTGTCCTTCCTCTTCAACCTTATCCTTCATTTATACCTTAAATTGTATTCTTCATATAATAAATAAAAAAAATCACAGCCATATTCGCTCCACTGTTGGATGAGGGCTCTCCCCGGAGGGAGGAGTTGGTCTACTGCTCCCACGCTGACCAGACAGGTTGGGAGAGGAGAGCCTAAGCTCTCACTGTGATCGCCACTGTCTTTTATTCATAGAAGCTCCCCAATTGCATCACGATGCCGGGTGGGCATCGTTCGACCCGCACACCTTGGAAAAAAATCCTTTGCAGCGCCGGGAATCGAACCCAGAACCCCTAATTCCGTAGGCAGATACGCTAACGACTAGGCCAACGGGGGTGTGGTCATTTCTTCATATATATTAGCTGGGTTGTCAGATTAATTTTTCTCAGAGAACAGTTTGGCTAAAATAGGACAACTGCGGGTACTTTTCATTTAAAACCTTAAAGAAAAAAATGCATGAATAGAAATATTCTTTAATTTCAATTTGAAATGTTTAGTTTTAAAATGGTAAATTTTTAGATTAAACTTTCCACTAAGCAGATTTCTTGTTAACAAAGATGTACAGTAGCACTGAACATAAAAAGAAAAAAGAAAAAAGTAAACACCTTCAACGCCATAACTGTGTCTTCTTCATACTCGTCGCTTTTGGGATGGAGACAGAAGAAAGTTCGGACATGTTCGGAATTCGGATATATTCGGTGGCAGTACAGTTATCTGAGCAATAAATCTATTCACAGAAAAGTTGACAGCTGCGGTAACCAGGATTCGAACCCGGATCTCCCAGGTGCCGTTCACTGCGGCTATCAATGGTTATTTGTGAAGAATGTAATAACGTCTATTCTTTCGTACTGCACGATAGCAGAAAGAGTTCTCAACTAAAACTCTCGCCATGTGTGGAGTGCCTGGACCTCGTAAATAGCAATGAGAAGGGTGTCTAGGCGAGAGGAGGAACATATGATATTTAAAGAGTAGGCCATGAAGTGGTGGGGTAATGGATAGCATATCTATCCGGTAACTGAGAGATCCGAGTTCGAGTCCTGGTTACAGTGGTAGTCAATTTTTCTGTGTTAATTTGAGATAAACTATTTGCTTGATATTTCCGTACATATCAGTGCTTGGAAGGAAAGCGATTTATATTATATCTTTATTTGTATAAACTGAATGGGAATTTGTCAACGATGTTAAATTTGCACCTAAGGTGTTAATGTACAGCCTCCCTAGCTAAATAAGCTGGATTCTCAGAAGTCTACGTAGATAGTGGATGGCGACATTAAGTTATTTTAATTTTTGAAATGTGCCGAAAGATGCTCATGAGATTTGAAATTAAAAATCTAACGAACAGACGAGTTTTGATTTCGTTGTGGTCGTTTTTTACTATCATTTCTTTACAGTTGTCGTCGTAATCAAAATGGGAAAGCAGTGATGTCTGCAGTAATGTTCCTCAGCTCTCCGTACACGAGGTTCTTCTCCCGGCAGGGATGTACCCAGACAGGCCTCGGACCCCCCCCCCCCAGACAGACCTTGGCTCCCGCACCCAGTTAATGATCATTTACACCTCTTCCATTGCATTATAGAATCTATAAAATTAGTTGGCGGTTTTGGTAGATACACTACGGATATAGAAAGTTTGGTTTCGATCAGAATTTATCAACCTGCTGCGATTGCCTGTTAGCACTAGAAACGCGTGTTTGTTTAGTGTCTATGTAGTTAGTTTACGGGAAAGTAAGAATAACCACACATTAATGTTTCAACTAAGATATTTTTTTGTTTCATTTTTAGGATTCTTCATTGGAATCTTCTCTGGTTTTGGTGTGACTGCTGGTGCCCATAGGTTATGGGCGCATCGATCGTATAAGGCCACGTGGTCATTACGAGCTCTGCTTTTTGTGTGCTTTTCCACAGCAGGACAGGTACGTCTTTCATTAGATGCTGATTAAAAAATAATTACTTGATTTTTTTTGGGTATTTAATGCTTTAACATATCTTTCATTGCTTACTTTGTCTGTAGCGGAAAAATATAATAGTAGAAACTTCTCCTTATAACGCCAAACACCATCTCGACATTTGCTTTGTGGTATAACTAAGGGGTGACAAATATTTAATACACTTCTGAGAGGAAAAATCTTTTCTGTGGATTCTTGATGAAAAATGTGTTCATATCTGTAGAACGTCTATCAATCTTACCCTCAAGTCTTCACTTCTTTTTGATTCTCATTCTCCCTCAACCTAATTAAGGATCACCCTTGCCCTCAACCTCGCTGTCGTCTCCCTCACGTCTTCACTTATCAACCTCACGTCCTTACTTTGTCTCTGTCTTTTCAAATTGGTGAAATCAATTAAGTTTGGTACCACGAGTGTGAATTTGAGAATCCTGGATATTAATGGTACTTATTTCAAGAAAATTTACCCACCAGTCTATATATTGAGAGGAGAGATAAGCTATGGTATTTTTCTTGTCAAATGAAGGGGCCAAACTTAATATGGTGAAGATTAGGCAAATGGTGTGGAGCTGAGGACCTTGCAATATGTTTGGAAGCTGAGGACCTTGCTACTTATTGGAATAATTTTAGTCCATTCCTGTATATATTGGGAGGCAACAGGCGAGTCTGTTCATCGTCAAGTAAACTATTTTCACTAAATCAATACAGATTGGTCCACCGGTATAAATTTTTGGACCAAGGATGTGTTTAGCAATGCAAGAATTTTTGCCTACCCTTGTGTATATTGAGAGAGAGAGAGAGAGAACGTAGTTTATGGCCTATGCTTAGTAACGCTAAGGCCGATGTAAACTTTGATCCAAATTGGTTCAATAGTGTGAATATGTGCGCAGTAACACATGTAAGAATCAATAAACGGTATCTGACAATCTTTAATACAGTAGAATAAGTATTATACATTACATGTTAAAATATCATATTCTGTTACTTATACAACCCACACAACAATTATGTTGGTTTGGTGGCCTATAAGCAAGGATTTCATTGTACACGGAAGAAGAAAAGATGCAGAGTTGTAGCAATACCAACTGTTGACCACGGAGCAGAATTATTTATTTTTCTTTCTTGTCAACGGGCACATATAAGCCATTGAGCTGTACGTAACGATAATGGGAGTGCTCGATTACTCCTTAAAAGCCAAAACAAACATTTAATCTCGTTCGTCATCCAAACTAAACAAAACTTTGTTCTATCTCACAAGGGAGGGTCACGATAAGTTGTCGCTGAAATCAAACATTATGCATCTGATGAAGCATAGTGAGATATGGAGAATACCAAAATTTAAAGTGTGATGAACACGGGGAACGGGAGCTAGAGGATCCGAAACCCCGAATTTTACAGAACTTAAGTAAGGGATATCCAGGGTGATTTAGAACAAAGATCTTTACTTTCGGGAGGTGGTTTCTGACATCGAAACAAGTAAAAAAGTTCCCATGAACACGGGGAAAATTCCGCTTCGTTTTAGAGATACAGCGTTTCTAACTTGGAGCTTAAAGTCGACGCCTAGCAATGAGAAGAAATTAATAATTCTCAATAAATCAGAAACGACACGCTGAATGAAAGTTTCGTTTCCGGAAATTTGTTTCTATCAAAATGGTGGACATCAGGAGTGTTTTCCGCAAACGAAATTTTCATTCAGTGTGTCGTTTCTGATTTATTGATAATTTCTTCCCATTGCTAGGTATCGATTTTGGACTCCAAGTTGGAAACACTGTATATCTGAAAACGAAGCGTAATTTCACCCACGTCCAATGGAACTTTTTTTTACTTGTTTCGATTTCAGTAATTACCTCCCGAAAGTAACGTCCTTTGTTCTGAATCACCCTGGGATTGTCCCTTATTTAACTTCTGTGAATTTCGAGGTTTCGAAACCCTCTAGCCCCGGTTCCTCTTGAATTTCACACCTTCAATTTTGATATTCTCCATTTTCTCAACCTGAGGGTCGTGACCCCTAAGTGGGTCGTGGGATGAGTGCAAAGGGGTCGCGAGGGAAGGTGAAAAAATAAATTTAACTAAGGTTTTGCAGGTTGAAACTAATAAAATTCAAAGAAAGTTTTTTTTTTTATTTTGGTTGCTGTTTTTAATAACTACTAAAGATAATGTAGTTTGCTGAATAATTTTGGATAATATAATGAGGATATTTATTAGAAATACAGGAAATAAACTGTTATGTTTTGAAACGAAAAGGAAATATTACACAAAATAAAATAATTGTGGGTCGCCGTCTAGAAAGCATGATGAAAGGGGGTCGCAGGATGAAAAAGGTTGAGAAACGTTGCTCTATGAGATTCATTATTTTGATTCGGATTTCAGCGACAACTTATCGTGATCCTCCCCTGTCAGTTTTTACTCTCGTTGTCGCTGAGCGGTCCGTTTTTGTGTTATAGCTTAGTTCTTGAGTACGTACCGGACCGTACGTTTAATAGCGCAACCTATAAACAATATTCACATGATTTGCAAGAATTACGGTGTATATAGGAAAAAGGTCCGCACAGTGATAACAAGGTGAGTTATATCTTAATTTCGAACTAAACTGGAAGTGGACAAACGAGATTAGTAGTTTCCCCCTTCTGTCTGGCTTTAGATGCTTGATTTGCCATGTAATCGTGCATTCCAGTACTATAAGTTAGAGATCACTGGCATAGATAAGCTATATAAGTTTGAGCGGAAGGTTAGAACTTTATTGAAAATTCTAGGAGATTGCTCTTATTCGACTATAGCATCATTTACAACTGAAGAAGCTGAACCACCACAAAATTGATAGATGACACTGAGGTGCTAGAGGAAAAGACTCAATGATTGGTGGATTTCATTCCGTGGAGCCAATCATATTTCACATTCCAGTCGTCCTTACTTTCTCGCCAACAAGAAATGGAAATTGACTTAATTCCTGTTCGGGCGCCATCTGTCGAGAGACAGCAGTGACGTGAAGGCTTATAACATTTATGAATGCGCTTTCTGTTTCTGTAATACAAATAAAATATATTGAATACGAGCTGATGTACCTGTTTGTTGGTACGAGATGAATAAAACCTGTGGACAACACTGACACGTGTTACCGCTTTTAAAATTGGTTGGCAACACTGAGAACTGCAGCGCATGTAGAACACGGGGCACCTCCATGAACCATCTCAGTACCTACATGCCAAATTTAGTGCATAGAACTGCAATGGTATGGTAGCAACTTGAAATATTTATTATTTTAAATTGATCGGCAAACCTGGCAACTGTGGCGCCTGAAGAACCTCTATGACATATCACAGTATGTAAATGCCAAATTTGGTGCTGATACTGGAACGATATGGAAGAAAATTGAAAAAATAATTGTTAAAAATGGTTGGCAACACTGACTACTACGGCCCCTGCAGCGCCCGGAAATAGTTTAGCAGCACTGACAACTGGGAGTCCTGAGTACCTGTGACATGCCTAGCATTTAATGCAAATATATGTAAAATTTGGTCCAGATCAACGCAAGCCTGTTTTGTATAAATGCGATGCGGAAAGTGAAAAGGGGCCATATTTGTCAGAAAACCAACATTTTACAGGAAAGCCGAAAAATATGATCAGTATTTTTTGCGTTTTTAATAAACAACATTCCAAGTAAAATTTTCGTTTCTTAAATATGAAGGATTTGTAAATAGGATGCAGTTTTGTGTTTAGCAAAAGTTTAATCTAGTTTGTTTTCAAAACCCCTCTTTTCCGCAAATTACAATGAAATTTGCATAACTCAGTCAAAATTTTAGATATTTTTATAATTTTGTTTGCAAATTGTTAGGAATTATATTGCTAATCCAAAACAGTTAATAACTCAAATTTGACAAATTCGGACAAATGGTCCCTTTTCATTTTCCGTATATATAAGACCTTTGCATAAATTAAATTTTCAAACAAGCTGGTAACAGTAACAAGTGTAGTGCTTGGGGTCGGAGCCACCCACAATTTTTTTCTACTGTGTCGAATAATATTTGTGTTACGTTTAGTGCGAATATATTCAACGATATGGAAACAATTAAAAAAGTTGGCAACGCTGGGAACTGGATGACCCAGGGCAACTCGAAAAACCTCTAGAATCTGCCCCAGTACCTAGTACACATATATATCCAAAATTTGATACGTATCAGTGCGCGCGTGTATATTTTTGTATAAGTAACTTCCAGATAAACATACATTCATTCAGTTTAATATATAAGATAGCGAACAGCTTTATCAGATTCCCTACTTTCCGTGAAAATGTTTTTTTTTTT
>JAGDQP010007880.1:33109-65368 GCA_022664845.1 Lepisma saccharinum | reverse complement strand
TTGTTTCATATCCAGAAGCTGCGTTCCGGGATTCCCAGTCCGCAGGGCAAGTGAGTTTGTCAACATTTGTTCTTTGGCAAAAAATGCATTTTTCCCAGTCTGTACTAGCAATTTTTGAAGGTGGAGAGCTGACATCTTCAACTAACTTGAATGTTCGTTTCATTTTTTATATTCCGGGCTTTTGTTGCGTCTACAAAGTTACTCGTTATATTTTAGAATAGATTTCACCAGCTCAGTAGTCCATATTCGTCTCTTCCTCCAATACTTCTAGACCTGAAAGATATAAAAAGAACAAAAGATTTGTGAATTCTGTTAGGTTTTGTACAAAAAAAAGTAACAAAATTAAATAAACGAAAAATGTATTAAGTGTGAACTTAATTTTAAAAAGCACATTTTATTACATGAGAACTTAATTAAAAAACAAAACGAACCTTGGTTACAATAATTTGAAGAAAATGAAATTCAAACAGTCAACTGTTACCGTCTTACAGCTCTGAATTAGCATGAGACAGCTGCTACAAAAAACGGTGATGTTTTAAACTTCTCATACTCAACAGAGAACTTAAGTACCGATTCTAACTTTCCATTCAGGCAAGTATTTAGGGTGTGGGTCCGGGGGGTCCGGACGCCCCCCCCAAAAAAAAGTCAGAATTTTATGGAAAGTAGTATAACTTCAGACGTAAATATTCATATTTAATATACATTTCATGCCCAGACACACCTTGGATCCCCCCGAAAGCCCTTGGATCCCTCCCAAAACCGACTTCTGGATACGTACCCGTTTCCATTCTAAACATTTCGTTATGACGTAGCACCACAAATTTTCTACTTATTAATTTTCATTATATTTTACTTTATTCAGAGATTAAAAGTGATTTTATGCGTCATAAAAAAGTTACAGAATTGAGAAATCCATTTAAAAAAAAAATATTTAGTTTTTTTTAAAAAATTGCGCTGAATCCTTAAGGTTTAAACAAATCTTTGTTATAAGAAAAAAGTTTTGCTTTGAAAAGACCTTTAAAACAAAAAAAGAAATATTAAATTCGGATCATCCGTTCAAAAGTTATAGCCTAAAAACTTATTTGGGCCGCCATTTTCCAAGATGGCGGCTCAGAGTGTATTCCGCCGATGCCTACAACGCTCAAAATTTTTAGTTCTGTATAAATAACACGCCCACCAAGTTTCATGTTTTTACATATAAAATGCACAATTTTGACTTAATCCTCCGGACTAAATAGAATCTATTCTGGCTAACCAAGAAAACTAACTGCGCGGAATAAAACCTACATTCTTCATTCTGTGAATAGAACTCAAAGAATTAGTGCTAAAAATTTGGCTACTTCACTAGCCTAGGATATGCAAGTTAATGTTACACCACAAACAATCCAAAATTCATTGAAAAAATTGGGATTTAGATGTGTGTGCAGGGTATGAATACAGGCCACTCCATTAGTAATTACACAACCCTAAATTATGACAGACCCCCTAACATTTTTACCAATTGAACCAATGTTCTGCTTTCTGAAAGCTTCATTCTTCTTTCTCCACACGTCCTGATATCCATCACTACAATACAAGTTTATCCTCGTCTCATCCTAGAAAAAAAAACTTTTTTCAAAAATTCCAGGCACTCATATTTATATTTTTTGGAAAATTAGAACGTCTTCTTTCTGTTTTCTTCTGATATGTGTATTTTGTTTCTGGCTACACATCTTCTGAATCTCAATTTTTTTGTTCACATCTGTAACATTAGGCAAGGCATTCTATATATTAGGCAAGTAGCCAAATCTTTATCACTAATTCTTTGAGTTTTGTTCACAGAATGAAGAATGTAGGTTTCATTCCGGGCAGTTAGTTTCCTTAGTTGACCAGAACGAATCCCCAATAATTATTCTGTTTTATGTTTCTTTATGATGTATCCAACGCTAGAGCATGGCTTTCCAACAAGCTTGGCTATGTCTCAGTACCTTTTATCTTCAGCACGTAATTTGAAACTAAAGTGAGCAGTTCCAATGTTGTTTAACTCATTTTGTTTCCCATGCTGTTTCTTTATGCCTGACATGGTGTGGATTGCTTCAATACACGACGCAGAGTGCTTTTGTACACAATATTTCTTTCGAGAGTAGAATGGGGTTGTCCAAATATATTTTTGCGATGAATTTACGTAGTTGTCACTCTTTCGTTGCCTGTTACCTTACAGGTGTATCAAGTAGTATTTATTTCTATAGCATTCTATCTAACGTACCCAAATTATCATAAAAGAGCAAGAGATATCGAAATGGGCCACGTTTTGCGTGTTATAAGTTTGTTTTTCCTCTTTGTTCAACTTGTCCAAATATTCTTTTTCTCACTGTAGGTGAGACGAAAGCTTCTTGAACCATGGCTGTCGAGATACAGAACCGAGAATTAAAAGAAGAAAAACAATATTTGACCAATAAAGCAGTAGCGCGGCGGAATTGTGAGCCGGACAAAAGAGAAACACATTTGGAAAAGCTGAATAACTGCACAACATAGACTACCATCAGTTTCTGTTATTTGCTAAGTTTATTTTCTAGTAACAGCAGAAACTTTGTTCTTATTAGTTACAACATAGTTCTACAAACATAGTTAAATTATGTAATAGCTGAGCGGGGAAAGCCTTCATAATGGCAATATGTATACTAATATATGTGTTTTTTTTTATGAATATACCATATTTGGAAAAATCTTAATTGGATTTGTATCATATGCGCCTTCTTAGACCCTTATCTGGCAACAAAAATTTCTGAATGGGCCCCTTCCCCACAAAGTTACACAGAAAAGGCGCCCTTGAGAACATACATTAAATGAAATAACAAACAATTTTTATTTCATTCATCCAGCATGCAAGAATTTAGCAACTTTAACAATTTGAGCCAACAATAAATAAATTTAATAATAAACCATAACATTAACACATGCATTCCTTTCCATGCTTTCGTGCCTTTATTTTAGTGCTCGGACGCAACAGCTGATTTTCAATGCTGCTCCCTTACCTAGATAGCGTGTAAGCATGTGCCTTAAGCCAAACAAATGATCCACGCAAAACCATTACTTAAAATGGTTCATGCGCAATCCTCGAAATATTTAACGTCTATTGCCATCCACATAGACTAGCGTCCTGTGGAATTTCTAAATTAAAAAAATTTAAGGCCTAATGAGATAAATTCCCACAATGTGAATCTATTGGCTCGTATACTTTCTAGCATATTCTCCAGCAACACGTAATGTTACCTGGTAGTAATTCATAATGCTACAAATTATGCAACATAAACTAACGCAATTACAGGCACAAAATATACAATAGCCGCATTAAATTTCAACCATTACACATGAAACAAGTAGCAATTTTATTAAGTCACCTTTTCATAACCGCTTTACAAAAATCTGATAACTCAACACAGTAATAACACAAGTGCCAAAAAAAATGAAATACAACTAATTTAATTCACGAATCTGGACTTCAACGCGAAATGGCGTCCAAGATTGGCACGTGCTTTCGGGATCGATTTCTCCTCCATTCTTAACGAATAATAAACCACCGGGTTCGACCCACAATTATGCAAATTTTACTAATATTACAACAACTCCACTACTATACATTACCAGTCGAAGCACTTCAAAATTCAATTGCCACTTAATCAATAATATCCGTATCAATATTACGAAGACACCAAGGATCATGAATTCGACCGATGTTAAACTCCCCTTTCCGATATAACAACTGACGGGACGACCGTTCAGTTGCTAATTCTTGCTGCTGATGGCAGCACAATCAATAGCGCGAAAACAATAGTGAATCTACACGCGCAACAACAGCGCGAGGAGTATTCGGTGAAAATCTATCACAACGTTTTTATGATTGTATCACCTTCCTCTGCCGTGATTGGAAAATCTTTGGTTGCGAGACCGCTAGTCTCACTACCAATTCTTAAGATATTTCAACTAAAAACTACACGTGAGGAAGTATCGGTTTAATAGCAGAAGATATAAATTTTATGCAGAAGAATTTTAAATGTAGAAAACAATAAATTGCACTATAAATTGGAACATCTTGAGGTGGTGGGGAAGACTGTGAATCTCCTAGGAGCATTCTCTATCATCCGTAATTCATATGTTCCACAACAGTTTCTACTATTCTATTTTTTCATAAATTTGGTGTATATTATTATACTCTTTAACTATGAATTTTATACAAGGCTACTTGCAGTTCTGTCTGCATTTTTCTAATTATTGCCATATTAATTTTAATTTGCATAATCACTGTTCCACGTGATCTGGCTCGAATGACTCCGTTACGAATCGAACTTCTCTTTACTCCAACGCTGCCAAACTAACCCTTACCATGAGCATCGCTAAATGAGGCTCAGGCCCCCCAAAAATCTCTTGGCCCCCTCAATGGCCTCCAACTTTGACAAGTTAATTATTTTTTTAAGTAGGGCATTGATAATGCTGTCACAAATGTCTTGTAATCGTCCACATTTGTTTCCCATATGATTGTAAAATATAACTTTATTTTGAAGTACCAGTTACTACAATATTTGCACATAAATTTACAAATTTAAGTAAAAAGTTTATAACATCATGGGCCGTACACTGGCACCGTGGTATAAGCAACGAGTGTGTACTATAGCAAGACAGAAAATAATATACACAACACGAGAAAAGAACCCGAGATTTTTTCTAACAGACGAAATAACTTATAGAATTTAACATTCAAACAGCAGGTCTACAAGGTCAGTTTCTTGAGAGAAGTAATAATTCATCAATGTACAAGGAAATCAATAAACTGACTGAACATCACTTTATCCATAACCTAGATAACAAATAAACACAGTACTTGTTGACATTAATCTTGTTGGTTCAATATACCAGGTGTATGCATAAGTTTTAGCCGGTTTAACTAAGAGATGGCACCAGCGAAAAGTTTGCAGCGTATTCATTTGACACACGTCATTTTGTTCGTCTAACATTAAACTACAAACACACACAAGTTGAGTCCGCCAAAAACTAGCTTCTTTGTTTTATCGTTCAGTGATCATGTCGAATTGTGTGCCTGAAAAAGAACATTTGCGGCACGCATTGCTTTTCTTATTTAATCAAAAGAAAAAGGCTGTTGAAAGTCATCGTTTGCTAGTAGAAACATATGGTGAACACGCTCCATCGATTAGAACATGTGAGACATGGTTTTGACAATTTAAAAGTGATGATTTCAATGTGAAAGACAGTGCGCGTTCTGGCAGACCACAAAATTGTGAAAACGAGCAATTACAGGAGTGATTGGATGATGACCCAACTCAAACTCAACAGCAATTGGCAAAAGCATTAAATGTGTCACAAGAAACAATCAGCAGACGTTTACGAGCAAAGAGGAAGATCAATAAACTGGGTAAATGGGTCCCACACGATTTGAATGAACGTCACATGGAAAATCGCAAAGTCACTTGTGAAATGCTGCTTCAACATCACGAACAAAAATCATTTTTGTATCGAATTGTGACGGTTGACGAAAAATGGATTTATTTTGAAAACCCGAAGCGGAAAAAATCGTTGCTTTCACCTGGCGAAGCCGGTCCTTCAACACCAAGGCCAAATCGTTCGGCAAGAAGACCATCATGCTTTGTGTCTGGTGGGACCAGAGCAGTATTGTGTATTATGAACTCGTGAAGCCCGGCGAAACAGTTAATGCACAACGCTATCGCCGACAAATGATTAATTTAAATCATACATTGATCGAAAGACGACCGGAATGGGCCCGAAGACATGGCAAAGTGATTGTGTTACACGACAATGCGCCGTCTCACACAGCAAAACCAGTGAAAGACACCTTGAAATCGCTTGGATGGGACATCCTTCCGCACCCGCCGTACGCCCCAGACCTGGCGCTATCTGACTATATCACCTCTTCGCATCAATGGAGCACGCGCTCGCAGAGCACCACTTCAGCAATTTCGAAGAAGTTGGAAAATGGCTCGACGAATTGTTTGCCGCAAATGACAAACAGTTTTTGTGGCATGGTATTCATAAATTACCTGAAAGATGAGCGAAATATGTACCGAGCCGATGGCCAATAGTTTGAATAAAACAAAATTAATTTCCCTTGAAAATTACGTGTTTTCTTTACCAAAAAAAACCGGCAAAAACTTATCCATACACCTGGTATGAAGAATACACAGTTTCTTGTTGTTGTGGTTAACATGGGTTATGGCACAAGTTCCTAAGAGCAAATGATATTTCTTAGTCTCTGGGAAACTTGTTCTATCGTTGAGATTATACGGATCTTCCTTAATGAAAAATAGTGTAGTATGGGTTTAATAAAGTTTTTTTTATATAAACACACGTCGTTAAATAATGTTTGAGAACATAAGCATTTTCTATAAAAATAAACGTGAAGAATGAAGTTTCTATGTGCGTCTCTCACTGGTAGAAATTATCTCGCAACAATTTATGCTAAACGTGACTTTGAGAGAATACGTTTATTATTTCTCCCTAGTAACAGAGTTTCTTCTCTGACGTATAGGTATCACTTTACGTATTTTCTCCAGTCTCTTTTAAAATGGTTTTCCTTTTGACTAACGGAAATTTCTTGAATTCACGAGTTAGTTACGAATCTTCAATTACTCTTCACTTGTCGGGGACATCCTACGGATAATGGTCTTTAATGTTCATTTTCGGAGTTTCTCATTCCGAGATCAGTTTATTGAATGTTTCGAAGTCAGCGCGATGAGAGGTGAACCCAGATACGACCACTGAAACATTGATTAATTTCCAGCAATATATACTGACTTTCGTACTTCTACAAAAATTGCTTGAAAGATAGCATATGAGCTAATTCAATCCTTTCTTTATTTCGTGACTGTTATCAACGCAACGTTCAAAGTCAAAGTCTCGCAGGTAAGTTTCCGAAGAGAGATACGAGGAGAAACAGAAGACTTTAGATAGTAGTAAATCGCATTATAAAATTATAATCGGAGACTTCAATGCGAAACTAGGAACTAAGCAGAGCAGTGACACGAAAGTGGGAAACTTTGGATTTGGCAAAAGAAACAAGAGAGGAGAGAAGTTAGTAGAACTCTCAGAAGCCAACAGACTGTTCACTTCCAACACATTTTTCAAGAAACCGTCCCAGAGGAAGTGGACATGGAAAGGCCCAAATGGGACTGAAACGAAATAGACTAAGTTTTATCGAATAACAGGGCAATTCTGCAAGACGTGTCTGTTCTGAACAGTTTCAAAATATCGAGTGATGATAGGATGGTAAAATGTAAGCTGAAACTAAATACTAGACTTGAAAGAAAAAAGCTTATCAGAGGAAACCCTAGGGAAACACAGACATTCGAGATAAAACTAAGCAACAGATTCAGAGCCTTGGAAGAGTTAGAGAATGAAAAAGACATCAATAAAATACTGATTGAGATAGTAACAGAAACAGCCAAAAAATAGCAGGCATCCAAAAGAATGCAAAATCTCACAAAAAACTAAACTCTTGATGAAGAAAAGAAGGGAAATCAAAGAAGAGAAAAAATACTTAAAGAGAATTGAGTACATAGAGCTAAATGAAACCGTAAGGAACACAATAAGAAAGGATCTAAGAAGATATAACGAGCATCTTGTTTGAATACAATCAAGGAAAACATAAGCCTAAAGAAAATCAAACAGCAGCTCATGATAACGAAAAAGCAAAAAATTGTAGTCAAGAGACCAGACGGGACTGTAACACGAAATAAGGAATAAATTATAAAAATATTTGAAAATTTCTACAGAGAATTGTACTACTCTGAAGAGGCACTAGGAAATGAAGATTCAGAAGAAAATTATGTAGAAGTCCAAGACGTAATAAAAGACGAAGTGGAGAAAGTACTTCAAGGGATGAAGAACGGAAAATCGTCAGCAGAAAATGGACTCACAGCAGAGATGTTTAAATGGAGAAGTGAAAAGATGAAAGAGGAACTTGCCAAATTATTCCCAATGTGCCTAAGAGAGAATACCGTCAATTTGGAATGATGCTATTATTTTGTTATACAAGAAAGGGGACAAAGAGCGCGTCGAAAACTACAGACCAATTAGTCTACTATCAGTTCTATAAAAAATGTTCACCAAAGTTATTTTGAATCGTATTGAACGAGACGGATTCTTACTAGGGAAGGGAACAAGTCCGATTTCATCGTGGAGTTAGCACAATGGACCACATACAAACATTGAATGAAGTTATCGAAAGGACTAATGAATATGAACTTCCACTGTCTAAAATTTAAACTGGGATGAAGTTGGAATAAAAATTAATGGCGAATATTTTCATTATTTACGATTCGTTGATGATATAGTCCTGTTTGCTTCAAGTGCAGAAGAACTTCAAACCAGAATGGAAGAACTGTGTAATGAGAGTTCAAAGATAAGTCTTAAAATGAATGTACAAAAGAAATGTACAATCAACATGCCGAAAAGAAGGAAATAAAGAAATAAGGAAGAAAGGACTTTGGTGCTCCAAAGTCCTTTCCTTACTTTTGAGATAATTTAATAATAGTTGGTATCACTTTCCGCTGTTCTTTAAGTCCTAACCTCCAATATATTGGTGTGTCTTCGTGTATCTACTACATGTGATCGATCTGGTTGCGAGTTTTGCCATCCGAAGATATACATGTGTATTTGTGTTCAAAATACGGTTTGTTTACTATAAAAAAAAGGTAAAGTGGGGATGTGGAGTTTACGCTCCACTATTACATTTTTCAAAATGGCAAAGGTTATTAATCTTGCGCCATTGTTGATCCTTTTTTTATGAAGACGATTTGTCTATAGTATGTCTAAAACTTTCTTCCCTGCCTACCTCTGGGATGAAATCCACTAGCGCAATTTTCGTGATATACTTCGGTAATCAGTCAAACAACCTTTATAACTCATCCTATCTTACTCGACAGCATCAGCTTCATCGGTCGGAGCATGGTCATTTAGTAATACCGTGTCGAACCATCAAGTATGTAGCAGTAATGTAGGGTAATAGCCTTTCGTTCACGAACGCTACATTCTTAACAGCCGAGAAAATACTGTTCTTACTGAGGAATTCTGTTCCAAAATAAAGTGACTGAGTTTCCCGTAGTAGAAAGTGTATTTTCCTTGCTGAATTGTATCTTGACCCTCCCACCGGACTTCTTGTATCACTGGTATGTCCATCCTGCAATTCTGTCTCGAGTACTATCCTCTGAAGAGCGCTTGGTATAATGTTCTGCGTTCCATGTTCCTATTTTATTATTTTTCATATTCCCGTTTTTGGAGCTCCTTGAAGCAGTCCCGTCCGGAGATACGAATGATAAACTAGTTTATCTCATAGGAGAATATTTTACCACAGGAGAACCCATAATTTTTTTTTTTTTTTTTTTTTTTTTACTGTTTCTTGACTGTTTCGCGGTGTAGAGTTGTCAGCTCTACGGCCTCGCAGTAAAGGCAAATGTCAAAAATGTCGTTTTATATCAGTAAGGTTTGTCGATGTCATTATTCTTCAGGTTTAGGGTGGTAATGGTGAAGTGTTTCCCTTCATAATTATATTTTTTGATAGGGGTTATCTTCCCTTAGCCTTTGTAAATCCTTCTACTAACTACAAGACAGAAGTACTAGTTTTGATCCCCCCCTGAATATTTCTGGTGCCCACCATATCAAGTCGGCATTCTCTTATCACCACCTGGTGGAAGAGCAGAAACATTCGAAGATTATGAATTAATTACTTTCGAAAAATTATCCTTTCTTCTATAAAATCTGCAATATACACAAATATATTTTTTCACTCTATTGTATCATTCATCATCATCCATATAGTTACAACTGCTGATATGGGACAACCACTGAACCTGGTTTATGTTAATTTCAAATATTTAATTTGGAATTCGTGGATTATTTTATTTAATGGTTATTTTAAAGATTAACATGTTAATTCATGTTATAGATAAGTAAATAATAATTATTTATGAAAGAGCAATCGAGTTTCGTGTTGCATATTTATTTTATAAGTTTCATAGGTATCTCAACATATGCCGCTACTACTATGTGTGTGTTTTTGAATGTAAAGCGTTGTTTTCATGGTTTACGATAATTTGTTATTGTAATGTCAGCACAGGAGTATGAATAACTAAATGAAGTGTATTTGTGTAAATGAGTGCTGCTGTAAAGTAATTATTTCCTGAACAAAGAAATGTGTTGCACTTGAATATCTTACCAAGGAGTTTAAGAAGCCATGTTGAGTTTCTTCACTCTATCTTACTGGGGAGACACCAGTCAAAAAACGTTATTGCCGCTGAGCAATTAAAAGATACACTAAAAGCGATTTCTAGACGTTTAAGGGTATTACTGCTATTGCGATTTTTTTGACTATCTATCTGGTATACGATTTTGGTTTATTGACTGGTTAATTTATAGGTTACTAGTTTAAGTATTCAGACTCAAGCAATTATTAAGGAATCTGATTCTGGTTAACGATTTGGAGTTATAATCTTATGTATTCTGATCTCGCTATTTATCTTGTGGACTTCGATTTTGGCAACTAGTTTTACTAGTTAAAATTCTAGCTCAAATATTCTGACCTTAGCTATCCATTGGACTCTGATTTTGGTTACGTATAAAATTTATATCATTTTAATATCTGATATGACTTTGCATATATTGTTCAATTTATAACCAAGTAAGCATCCG
The DNA here is from genome assembly GCA_022664845.1 of Lepisma saccharinum. Classification (NCBI taxonomy): domain Eukaryota; kingdom Metazoa; phylum Arthropoda; class Insecta; order Zygentoma; family Lepismatidae; genus Lepisma; species Lepisma saccharinum. Next base: position 54,673 of record JAGDQP010007880.1, on the reverse strand, counting down.
GACTAATCTCAAATATGACGACACCTGGTTCTCATAAATTGGACGAAACATTGGCATCTTAACATACCTACTGTGCACACCGGACTTCCTCAAGTCGTACCAATCATCTGTAATAGAAAAGCGGAATCTAATCTTACAGTATGAGTGCTGTTACCGCCCATACAATTAATTTTATCTTATACTACAGCATGAAAAGCTGATTTTACAGACAAATTAAATAGAAATACACCACGCTTCTTCGTACTTTCTTTCCATGCCTCCTTTCGCTCTTTCCTACTACAGATAAAGACGCAAATGAAAACGCAGATACGAATTAAGCCATTACGTATATTACAAGATTTAAGGATGGGAAAATAAAAATCCATTAACTATAAAAGAAAACTTTTCATTCTGTTCTGTAATAAGCATCACTGAAAGTACAAGAGAGTTCTGAACACTGTATTCATAAAAGATGTTTTACCTATACCGTACAAAATCTTGTTACACATCAAGATTCACATCATAACACGTATCGATAGAAAATGCTGTACAATGGAATGATTCATAATTACAACTAATTACAGCCTAATTATTTACATATCTGATAAGGTAATTTCGTGATATACAAGTCCCCTGTTAACAATCTCCTGAGAAAAATGCATTAATTTCAACATATCCGGTTTTACATTGTACTTCGGAAATGGGCTACTTCGAACCCCACTTCAAGTTCTGATTAAACTTTAAGGTGTGGATATCAAATTACTACAATACTTCATTCAATGTTTGTTTTTTCATAATTACAATCCAGTGGTATTGGCATTTCTTCAATATAAATTACTCATATAAGATATCAGTTTCCAATTATAAGATACCAGTTAACAAAAGTCGATGTAATCTTACCACATAACTGAGCAGCAAAATTGACCTTATTTATGGCCTTTCAACAACTTCAGCTCAGGTCAGTAAGCAGCATAAATTGAACAGTTTTGTCAAGAATACAGAAACAGGAATTATGATCTACAACCTCATCATGTCCTCCATCACCCTTTTTGCTTTGTACGAAAAAAAAAATGCTAAGGATAGCATACCTGGAACTATAATAAAATACAGAGCCCTCATGAATCAGAGTAAATATTCATTAAGGCTCAATCCAAGTAAGTTTTCCCGCCTTTTTCGTTTTACGTCAATTATTCAGATTTCAGTAGAGGAAAACAGAAATTAACTTTCATGGACCAAAGTTCGTTTCCTCCTTCAATAATGAGTACAAATAGTATTTATTAAATGCTAATAGTAATTACAGGATTGCGTGCAGCCACTTTTAGGACATTATTCTGTCCCAAAAGTTTCTGCACACAATCCGGAGTTTACTATCAATATTTTATTAAAACTAATTCTACTCATTATTGAAGGACGACACGATCTTCGGTCTGTAAAAGTTAATTTCTGTTTTCCTCTACTGAAATCTGAATAATTGACGTAAAACGAAAAAGGTGGGAAAACCACTTGGATTGAGCCTTAAACTTCACTCTTCAGATGTGACGAATATCATACTAGACGAGAATTTGCTGACCTTTTTAAGTTTGATATCCTCAATCTTCAGCTATTTTTAGTGTTCTACATTTTGATTGTATTGCTTAAAATTGACAGAAATTATAGGTCGTTAATCACTCCTTAAATCCACATTGGATTCTTCAATGAATTATGTTAGTGAGCACTTAAGTATTCCTGATTCCTCGTTTACAGAAACGGTACAAATGAAAAATAAAGGAATAGTTGCCTCAAGCAGTGTTTCTTTAACGAATCTGTTATTTTATTGTTGGATAATATTAACAAAGTAAAATTCCCAACCGAAGATTAGAAAATTAATTATTCTTTTTTACTTTGTCATAGGAGACTGTGGTGCTTTTAATATTCCAGCTCTTCGTAAATACTGCACAATAAGTGGAGTTGCCATGAGCGTAATTGTAATTCGAACCGGTGCGAATACTTTATGAATCGCATACGCAACCATAAACGTACTTGCTCCAACCGCCACTTCCTTAGACTGGATCTTTTCTGCTAAACCCAAAGTGTCCAAAAGTGATGCTATATCTAGTCCACTGAAAAAATATAAAATTATATTAGAACATTGTTTGTACTAATCTTCAAATTACTGCTTTCTATAAGTGCTGCAATAAACTGAGTGCCCACTTTATTAGAGACAGCAGCTCCGTCATGCATGTGATTCAATGTCACTAGTATGACGCAGGAAGACAGCGCTGGGTCAGTCTGTGTTCTCACTGTAATGTTTGTGATACGAATGAAATGGGTAAAAGGAACTTAACCCACTTTGAACGGAGTATACTCGTTAATGCCCAAATAGTAACTGCTAGCCTGTCCAGAACTGCGACATTTTTAGAATTTTGGAGGCTTACATTTCACGAGAGCAAGGTCAATTCAGGGTAAATGAGGAAAATACTCTCAGCAGAAAGTCACTCTACCGTCGTATATTGAAAGTGGATAAGAGGGGCCAAAGATTTTTCATGTAAATGAGAGGGCCTCAGGCTCACAAATAACAACTGATTACAACAACGACACCCAGACCATCGTCTCAGAATAAATTGCCCCTCCAACATCAGCACGAATGGGCTTTTGAGCCAACCTGCTACCATGTCATATTCATAGCCAATAATAAGAAATGTCCCCAAGAGTATGTCTACGACCATCAGAAATGAACAACTGATCAGCTGAAAAAAGTCGTGTAGACCTATGAATCCACGTTTACAATGTACTATGCTGACAAAAAGATCCGCGTGTGGCAAAAACACATGAATTCATGGATTCCAAGCGTCAGGTGTCGAAGGTACTGTGTAACTGTGGAAGTTTAAAGTTGGTGGGACTGTTCTGATGGGATAGACGATTCCTGACCCTTATAGGTGGATATTTGGATGCCACAAGCTATTTAAACGCTGTTGAAGACCACGCACACTCCTTCATGCAAGTGGCGTTTCCAGCCGGAGACTGCAATTTGCAACAGGATAACGCATTTCCAATCACAGAGTTCATATCATCACAGTGTGATTCCAGGAGACAGACCACAGTTCGCATTACTGCATGTCATCCCATTACCTTGACCTCAATCCAATTGGGAACCTGGCATGAGGTGGATCGAGCAATATCTTCCCAACGAGCAATCTAGGTGAATTGCAAAGTGCCACATTATCTGTGTGATACAGTATCTCTATGAAACGCTTTCAGGAACTTGTTGCATCATAATCATGATGAACAGTGGTAATTGTGACATCAAAAGATGGAGTAACAAAGTTTATAATACGCATCTGTAGTAAAGTGGACAGTTAGTGTATTAGCAGAACTAGGTGCTTTTTAAAAATCGTAATTTACTCAAAATACATGTGTTTAATTGCCGTTTGTCATAAATATAAAATTTACTTGCATGATCATCGCCATTAGCATAGTCTCACATAAAAAATATGTATAGCGCAACTAATTTTATACTAAGTAAAAATACATAGACAGGCCATGACGTAATCATAGTACTTACCTTGCGAACTATCGATGACCTTTCTCGTGATTAAATTAAAATCTAGCGTCGAATCCATTCCTAACAAGGTTTAGGAAAATACATGGTAAAATAAGAAAATGGATTCGCAAATAAAGTGTAACATTATCTTTTTTTTTGCGGCAAAGGTATTGATCAGCTGATATGTTAGTTCCTAAGACTGCGATTTCACGATTTTTGTTTTTGAAAACAGCAAGAAAGCACTTCGTTAAAACGTTAAATAGAGCCTACAGGTATGTTTATTAATTTATTGAAACTTTCAGAAAGCACTGGCCCACAGGATCATTGACATTTTTTAGTTCCTGGCCCTTGGAAATTTTTACTGGCCGACGGCCAGTGGACCACCGCTAATTTCGAGCCCTCGGTATACATTTACCTTTTATATAAGAAATAGCTTTGTCACTGAATTCTAATAAATAGCGAATTTCATCAAATTTAGTAAAATTGTTAATAATAATATAAATTTTCAAACGGATGCCAAATACCATCATTGATACACTTGTTATTCATAGAATCACTGAATTAATCAGGAAATCACAAGACAATAAAAGATAAATAAACAGAACTATGATTACCAGCTTGTTGTGGTCTGGTGGTTGATATGCCGGACGGCCACGTGACACTAGGAAGGTTGAGCAAAAATTGAGACCCTGCTCTAGTCAACCATGGCTACCCATGTAACCTTGTAACCAAACAGATTCGCCGTGCATCCTCACACATTCAACCCACTCAAAGCTCCAACTCGCCGGCGCCCACCCCACTGGCTCTAATCACCCAGTTCCATCCTAAACTAACCAAGGCCAAATAAATCCTACACTCTCAATTCCACGTTCTCCAATCTGACCCAGACACAAGATCAGTATTCCCGACCAAACCGAGATTACTTTTTAAGCATCCATCTAATCTTAGAAACATCTTAGTCCGTACGAATCCTTCCTCGCCACCACCCTAAACCGGCGCCCATGCATGCATGAGACCCAGATGTAAGACCTGCTCCATTTTCATCACTTCTCCCACAGTCACAATCAATACTACTAATGGCCGGTACGCCCTAAATTCCAAGGGTACATGCCACACCTCTAATGTTATGTATATCTTAACCTGCAAGTTCTGTGATGCCTTTTATGTAGGGGAAACAGGTGGTGCTCTAAATTTTCGTATTAACAACCATCGTCACTTTTGCACTATCAACAACCCAGATGCCCCAGTTTCCTTTGATCTATCTTTCCCGGTTTCCATAATCCACATTTTACCCCCTACGACCAGCACCTCAACACGCCGTCTGTGGGAGGGCACCTTTATTCACGGTTTAAGCGTGAAAATTTATCCTGGACTTAACCTTCAATAAACCAAACCAGTTTTCTCTGCATTTTCAACAACTTTCCTTTCACAATCCTATCCCGAACTTACACGCTGTACAGTTGTTAATTGTTCCACGCGCAATACAGAAGTCAACTGTTCTCAAAAGGATGCGCCATCCACTATGTGTCGCTATTGTCGTTTTAGTCGTTTGTTCTATACACGTGTGTGCGTTTCTCCTCTACAGCAAGTCTACGGTATAAATACCGAAATATCGCAAGTACTCTACATATTAGTGTTTAAGTGTGTATGTTCACCTATGGAACAAGAGCTGTATGCCTTTCTTCTTGTCATAAATTTACCTTAAATTGCCTTTCCGGCTTTCCTTTGTGCTGGTGATATATATATATATATTATTTGTTTATTTTCAAGAGGGAGCATGTGCTATGACACAAAAACATGGCTGAAATGAGATTCCGACTTAAGGCGGGTGTTTTTAACTTTGAGTACGTAGTTTCAACCTACTACGAGTTAGCCCATTCACTTTCAATCGAAAAGAACGCCTTTCTCCCGGTGACAGGCTAATCTCTAGTTTCAACAACTATGGTTCCGCAAGTGTTGGTTTGATCGCATTCAAAACCGCTAAGGGCAATTAGCTCTTATGATAATAATGTTGTCCAGTAATTAATTTCACATCTACAGCCACACTTTATCTTTCAGTGTAGCATCTTTATTTGCATATCAACTGATTTTGAAATATATTGATTACCACGGAAATCCCTCTTTTTGAAGACTTTCTTACTTCTTCCCATCTTATGAATTCTTGTAAATTTGTAACACAAATCAAAAATAAATCAAACAAATTCTGAAATTCCTTGATTAGTCTAACAAACTACAACAAAGTGCGACTTTCCAGACAAAATTCTGACAAACTCTAATTAGGAACGTAGGAAACGAGAAATAAGAGAACAAAACAAACGATTTTTTTTAAAAAGGGTTCCATACGTTTTACATAGACTTGCCGACTGTCGAAGTATATTACGTAATAAGTTAAATACTTGATTCTTTGCAGTTAAAAATAAACGTTGAACAAAGATTTCATAGTGTACAAACAATCGCCTCAGAGCAACACACACCATTTATTATAACGTGAACAACAATAACATGTTACGTGTGTTAAATTAATTTTCAATAACATGATTAAGTGGTATTAACAATATTTAATTATGTTACGTGGAGAATAAAGATAATATGATGTTGTGCAGAAGTGAATTGTAAATTACATATCAACGTTTGGTGATGGGTATGCCTGTATTTTTATTTCTGTATTTATTTCATTATGATCCATTGCATTTATTTTGTGCTTGTAAGAATTCTAGAATATGTTAGGTTTGCGCACATTAGCCAGAATGGATTTTATTGGTTTTCTGTGTAGATTAGAGGAGTTTGCCACGAAATTTGAAAGCGTCGTGAACTGATAAGAATTATGATTTTTAGGAGATAGTTCCTTTAGTATAACAACACATCTGTTACTATTTCGCCTCCTTATAAGCTTCAATGATAGGGTAAAAAATAATGGTTGATCAAATATTAAGAAATTAGATTTTTTTGTGACAAATATACTAGTAAAGGACAAAGGAACCTACGTAGTTTTCTAGACACGGCAAACTACGAAGGTTATTAATATACACGTGAAACTGGAAATATAAGAAAGAATAAACGTAATGTACTTCGAGATATGCAATAATATTATCTTATGTTTGAAGTTACTTCCTTTCTCAAGTATGAGTAGTTCGCTGGTGGTGGTCTATACTCACACTCTTCGTATATTGATTAGCATGTACACGGAAAGAGTCTAGAACTCTTTTGTGATGCTCCCACCTAACTAAACAGTTGTCCAAGCATACATTACTAATGACTGAGGAATAACGAGCTTAATCCAGTAAACCATTTATTTAGACACTCGGCCCAAAATAACGAAGGATGATACCAAACATCAGATGTCGGGACATTGGATTATTGTTGTTTGCTAGTTCGTTTTTTTTTTATTATTATTATTATTATTTATTTATATGAACGTTCTCATACTACATTACTTAACTAACAAAAATATTACTGTCTTACGTATGCTTTAGTCAAACACCTTGTGTGAGATCTGATTCAGCTCCGGTGCGTGAAATACTCTATACACTGTTCGGGGAGATGTCGGAAATTTTCGGTGGTGCCCGAAGATTTCATCTCCAGTTGTTGAATCCGACAATCATTCCACCGGGATTTTTTTTTTTTTTTTTTTTTTTCCTATCCGAACAGGAAGAACGTGAAACTTACAAGCAACCACTAGTTTTTAGGATTCCCCTTTTCTTAATCTGTAACAAATCGAACACTGACTCTATATATACAAAGTCGGCCGTGTTATGGTGTTACAACGGTAGAATGCTCAGCCGACAACTGGAAGATCTTGGTTCGAGTCCCTGTCACGCTAACCACTATTTTGTGTGTGGGTTTGCAACAAGAATACGACCGACCATCCTGATTGAGGTTTTTCCAAGACTTTTCCTCAGTCACACCAGGCAAATGCCTTCAACATAGGCCCTTGCAGACACCTTCCCGAATCCTTTCCCCACTTTTATCTGGGCCTGAGTCTTAGATGTCTAAATCCTATAAAAATAATCTGAGCCTTGGATGTCTAAATCCTATAAAAATAATCAAATTCAAATGCAACAAGAATACGAGTTTTGCCCACATCGATTTCATAACCCATAAGTATAACGATCGTATGCAATTTAATTTTTTTGAAATTTCAAAACTGGTTTTGGCCTTCCTAAATTACCTTTTCGTCACATTTGACTGCAAATATCTAGCTAATGTATTTCTGCATGACATTTTTCTATGGTGAAGAGATTTATCTCCCAATACAATTCAGGGAGTATTTTTGAAGTAAATGGTGATTTTTATTATTTTAGGAAAATTTTCCAAGTATTAAAAATGTAAATACTCACATTAATGCAATTATTTTTTCTGTATATTACGCTCCTTCAAGATTTATATTAAGTGCTAGTAAAAACATTATAAATAAAAAAGAAATCATAAGTCTGTAAATTTATGAAATATTACAGAAAACATAACGTAATCACATGCAGCTGGAGACTATCATATACTTTTTCTTCCGAAAAAATCAGTTAATGTCAGGGGCCACTTTTAGTCCTTATCTGCATGATTTGAAATTATACAGCCTTTTCCCATACATGTTTCTTGTAGTTTATGTAAATATTCCTTACCGATTTCGGAGCGACCTACAGGAACCGGAAACATCTTTTTTCATTCATCCACGAACTAAATCCATACACACACGTATTTAATAAAAAAAAGTTTAACATAAACACACCTGAAGATCGTCTCAGGTTTGAGACTGAAAAGTACTTAGTGATTAAAGAAGTTTTTTGCAAACGAGGACTAGAAAAAGAAGCAACCACAGCATTTATTATACTTCATTTCAATTACGGTTCTCCTTTCTTAGTTACAATGTGCGTACGAATATGAAAGGGACAGTATACTGCAGAACACTTTTAACGAGATTACTCAAATCCGAAACGTTTTCCATTAAGAAAGTTACATGAGTAACGAACAGTACTTGTCTCCATCTTCAGTACCCCAAAAAGTAAAGTCTACTTTGCAAATAATAAAATCGTCACATTTTACTCACTTCCATCGACTAATATGGTCGTCGATCTTAATATATGTTAATTCCTTTTACATAAGTACGCAAGGTGTCTATGTAAAAGAATTAATAAATTGATATTTATTTTATATTGAAGTCTTTACATCTTAAATGTTGTATATCAGAAATTTACTGAACCGAAGTGATGATATTTTGCTATTCATTTCTTCGTTATCACAGTTTTAACTGACTTATTTTCCTTTCTCCATCTGTTGCCCTCACGGAATGAAATATCGACACAAACTTCACTTACCTTACTTGATTAGGAATACTTATTGTATTACCTTGGGCACGTCATTTTATAGATACCAAATACTAGATCCAAAGGAAACATCCTCGAATTTTACGATTGGTCACTCAAGGGTGCACATACAGAGACAATGAAAAAAAAAAAAGCACAAATCAATTAACATACCTGGAAACAGCCATGTAGCAACCACCCAAAGATATTAAGGAAATACCAACGTGAAAAATAATAACAGTTGCTCCGTACTCTTTCACAGCTTTTTTGAGTTTATCTTTGCGAGACAGAGAGCGCTCTTCCTCTCTCACTGATGATGTGCTTTGTGAAGAACCGTGATAACTTAGAGGTGAGATAAAATGCCTTGTATCTACACACAGAGTGTGATACAAAGCCTTCTGTCCGGTTAGTGGTGACAATAACAAATGAGAATTAGTGTTCCCTGAACTTTCTTCCCATAAATTAGTTTTCAAAATTTTCTTATCGTGCATACCTTCTTCGCTTTCTTCCTCCGCCTCTTTTACCATTGCTCTATAATGGGTATTCTGCAAGTCTTCCGCTATATATTTATGACCTTGGCCCCAACTTCCACCAGGCATGTTTAGATGAGAAGGAGCTTTTCCTTTAGCTTTAAATGGTTTAGGCACATTGGTCTGCATTACAGAATGAAGACTGACCATTCCCATACAGTCGTAGCTACCGACATGCTGATCAGAACACGGCGGTAAATCCACGGTCTGCTGCGATCGTGTGGAAGAACAGCTAACTTGGTCACTCATGAATCGACTGCCGAAAACGCCTGCGTGTTGGGAAAGTACCACAGGAGCTGAAAGATCACGTATTCGCTGCCGAGAAAACTGAAACTTCTTGCCTGCATTTAATTCTTCAACATTAGCTGGTAAAGGAATTGTTCCCATCTGAGGCAAAGATGCCGTTGCAGTCACGTGCAGTGACTTACTAGAAGAGGAACATTTGTCTTCTAAATTTTCCGCATCTGAAAAAGAAACGAAAATTCATCGTTAAAAATCTTTCCCTGACACCGAATTCACATCTAATTCACAAAATTCAAGCATACATAAATTACATACGCACGTCATAAAGTTCAAAAAATTAACTATAGAGATTTTCTTATGTTATTGATTTCATCCTCTAGCTATAAGCGGACGACTTTGAGGATTGGAAAGTGTTCTTTACATGTGATCATCTTTCACCATCCAATATTTCCTTTCATCAAAACGACAATACTTTTCTTTTAACTTAAGTATTTCATAGCTGGACGTCATGTAATTCTCTTGAATTCCAGTATCAAACATCTTTAATCTAGAATTAATGGGAAAACAGTTTACTTGTATGGCGTTACCACTAACTCCTATGAACAACACTCCTATCGATTTTGGAATGAAACTAGTTCCTCCTTAAGTGAGGTAGACAAACGCTAACATAATTATTAGAAACAGAAAATAGGGGGAAAGAAAACAGAAAGGAAGAAAAACTTTAAAATATAAGAAAATATGTCCTACTGAAAATAACTGCTAATTCGAAGTCAAGTAACATTTTGGAATGTTACCAATGTTCTGGTACAAATCAAAGGGTAGGAGCTAATTTTTATTTGAAAATTGATATTTTGTGTGACAGTATTAGATTCGTAAATATAAATGCTGTAAGATGTGTGTGAATGTACTTGTAACCATTAAATAATTCTGGGTTGCATCATAGCAGGACATTGTAAAAATATACGACAGTTTGGTCAGGCATCTTTTAATTAAACCATAATTATAATTATATTTAAGCAAAGGATGCCTCTCACCTCAATGGATAACTGAATGCCTCATACGAACAACTTAAAATATTATTTAAGTATAAGAACGGAACATCGATTTTTTATTATTTTTTTAATTGTATGTGTTTTGTTATTCTTAGTCTGAAACTATCACATTTGTTGTTGTTGGATAGAGTTACCCATACTTTCCTCCCGATCCACGAATTTATTAAACAAACCCGTATACGGTATCACTATAATACACGCTGTACAACTAATTAGTAGACGTACTAAAAATGGTGTCCATCTACCAGCAAAATAGTAAAGTACAAACGAATTCAACCATAAAAAAAATCCCTTTCGGTAGGCCTACAGGCTGAGGTAGATCTCGAATATGAGAGCTATCGAGAAACTATTTATTGATTTCTAGATTATTCATCAAGAGCTGTTCAACGATACCCCACTATCAAAAGGGAAAAGTTATACAGTATCCTGATACGATTTGGAATACCGAAAAAATTGGTCCAACTAGTGAAGATGTGTCTCAGCGACCCCATAAGCAGAGTACGGATAGGTAATAACATGTCAGATAGTTTCAAGATTCGCAACGGATTGAAACAAGGCGATGCCTTGTCGCCACTACTGTTTAACTTCGCGTTAGAATATGCGATTTTAAAAATTAAAGGGGACCAAAAGGGACTATCATTAAATGGTTTGAATCAACTGTTTGTATACGCGGATGATGTAGATTTAACAGGGGACGATATAGATGCACTACAAAGCAACACCGATGTCTTAGTAGAAGCGTGCGATGAGATAGGTCTACAGGTAAACATAGATAAAACAAAATACATGGTAACAAGCCGAAGCACAGGGAATGAAGGAATTAAAAACATAAGAATTAGGGATGAGGTCATAGAGAAAGTAAACAAATTTAAATACTTGAGAGCATACGTAACAAGCAAAAATGAGGTCACGGAAGAAATAAAAAGTCGCTTAGTATCGGGGAACGCATGTCTCTACTCAATCCAAAAACTTCTAACATCGCGATTAATATCAAGGAAATTGAAATTAAAAATATACAGAACGGTTATTCTGCCGGTAATACTTTACGGTTGCGAAAGTTGGAGTACGACCCTAGCAGATGAACACAAATTACGTGTAGCCCTATTTGAAAATAAGGTTTTGAGAAAGATATATGGGCCGAAACGGGACGAGATGACTGGAGAGTGGAGGAGACTGCATAATGAAGAACTCCACGGACTGTACGATTCACCAGATGTTGTAAAAATAATGAAATCGAGACGACTAAGGTGGGCAGGGCATGTAGCTCGGATGGGGGAAAAACGAAGATTATATTCTATCCTGGTTGGAAGGCCCGATGGAAAGAGGCCATTGGGAAGACCGAGACGTCGTTGGGAGGACAATATTAGAAGAGATCTTCGAGAAGTAGGTGTTCGTGATGAAAACTGGCTTGATACTACCCAGGATAGAATCCAATGGCGAACGTTTGTTACTGCGGCGATGAACTTGCGAGTTCCATAAGCCATAGAGTTAGTTTTATATATATATATACTCGCTTTGTTTCGCTGGGAGCGCTGCCCCCAGACACCCGTAGGAGGTTCGCCCCAACTTCAGTGCTTTTGAGAGGATGCGCCTCGTTTCTTAACCAAAATCTCCCTGCAGCACTACACCACCATGGTGTCCATCTGCACCTTCCCACGGGGGGATGCGCCCCAAAAGGGGAGGTTTGCCCCATTTATTGTAACCTACTCTTGGTCATACACCTTCAAAGAAAATTTCGTTTCTCTACCTTCAATGATTTGGAAATTGGGTTTTTTGGAGCGGCGATTTTGGATCCAAGTTGACGACTTTTTTGAAAGTTTTCTTATATTGTCGTGACCTACTTGTGATGGTACACCTTCAAGTAAAATTTCATTTATCCAGCTCAAACAGTGTGCAAAATGGGATTTTGGTCTCAAATGTTGTAATATTTCCCTAAACTACTTGTCATAATGCACCTTTATGTCAAATTTCGTTTCTCTAGCTCAAACGGTGTGGAAAATGTTTTTTTAGGTCCACCATTTTGGATCCAAGATGGCGTCTTTGGATACATCATGTAATATTTTAGTAACATGTAAGTTATAATGTACCTTGTTACCAAATTTGATAGGTCTAGCTGCAGCTGTTTAGGCTGTGTATTCTATACAACAATGGGTTCGGCGGTCATTTTGGATCCAAGATGGCGACTTTTACAACATTCCGTAATATTTTTTTGAACTACTAGTAACAATACATCTTTATAACAAATTTCGTATTTCTAGCTCAAACGATATGGAAAATACATTTCTTGCTTACGCCATTTTGGATCCAAGATGGCGTCTTTGAATTCATTAGGTAACATTTTCGTAATCAAACAGTGATGTTACCTTATTGCCAAATTTGATTTCAATAGTCCCAGCGGTTTAGGCTGTGTATTCTATACAACATTGGGTCCGGCGGATATTTTGGATCCAAGATGGCGACCGAATCTGCTCATTAACGAACTTCCGAGCTATTAAGCTTAGAAAGAACATATTAAAATTTGGTTCAAATATCTTTAAAATTATGCCCACTAGCGTGTTAATATATATATATACATGGTGGTGCAATTAAAAGTTGCCACCCCTTGTATCGCCAGAACGGCTACAAATATGATAAAATGCAAAAACACGTCCAGCATAATTTTGAGGGGTTATCATTTTGAGCTATAAAAAAAACTTGGCCCAAGGGGGAGAGAGGGCTAGGGCTAACTTCAAAATTTCAAATCAGAAAGGCTTCTTGAGTGATATCGCATTTGAAAGGTCTTCACATAAGAATTTTTTGGTGAAACTTTCAAGTCTCTATGTTGTGCCTATTCGAAGTGTTCAAAGATCATGTCCATTAAGTCCTTTGCCACCCCTTCTATTCCGAATAGCTACAACCAGTGCTGAATTTGGAATTTATTCTTAAGAAGGGTCCTTAGTGGAGAATTAATATTTAAAAGATAAATTTGTGTACTACTGTATGGAAGTTGAGGGCGGGCACTTCGAACATCTAATAAAATATTTTTTTTGTTACAAGTGTGAGTTTTCGGAGTGTTTCAAACTGTATTTACTGGCACAACATTTGTATTTATTAAAAATTAACTTCAATGCATAATACACAATAGCTAATCACGTGATTTGTGTCTTCATTTATCACAAGTTAAGTTTCTGAGAAACCAGAGGATTGATGAGCAAAGCAATGACCTTAAGCAGATAGTTACAACTGTACACGTATTAAGGCTGGTGCAGGGTAGCTTGTCCTTTAATAAAGTACCATCTTCCTCTTTTGGGTGCTGTTTCATTTTTAGCATTTAACTATGTCCAAGTACATTTCTTGCAAAGCATTCACAGGCATTTGTAACTTTCTCGATTTCCAATGTATCAAACTTTTATTTGAGATTTATATTCAATAAAAACAAATCCTTTTTACAATAACTTGTTAGATGACCTGTAGTTACAAACGAAAAAAAACATACCACTGTTTACTAAGGCATACTAGTCCGATAACGATCTTTCTGTTTCCAGTCTTCAAATTGTTAACCCGCAACATCTCACAGACTTCTTACTGACATTCGAATCAAATTTCATTGTTTTCAAAGATTCAACAGCTCTTTCAAATGATGTGTCACTTCACGGCTGTTCACACATATCGCTATTTAAGACAATTGAAGGTTTTGCCACTAGACCTCAGTGAATGGGGCAACACACTTCATGTTGATCGTAACGAGGCTAACTGAAGTCACTTTAACGGTATAATGGGTAGTTTATTGTATTCACAAGGTTATACGAGGGGCAGTCAAAAAGTTCCCGGAATTTCGTTGTAACTATTTATTACTACAACGTAAGTACACAATTACTTAATCGCCTTCAAAATAGGATCCTTCAGCACATACACACACACTTGTTCCACCGCTCCTGACATTGCTGGAAACAACGTTGAAAGTCCTGTTTTTGGTATCTTTTGAAGCTCAGCCGTCGCGTTGGTTTTGATGTCTTCGACGGTGGCAAAACGGTTACCTTTGAGGCCATTTTTGATCTTGTGGAAAAGCCAGAAATCCGCCGGTGCTAAATCCGGTGAGTAGTCAGGCTGGTAGAGGAATGAAATATTCGTTTCTGCGAGCCATGTACCCACAACAAGCGATGTGTGTGAGGTAGCATTGTCGTGATGCAGTGTCCATTTCCCTTTCCATTTCGCGGGACGCTTTCGTCGGATTGCCCCCCTCAGTCGTTTCAAAACTTGCACGTAGAAAGGGCCGTTAACAGTTTGTCCAGGTGGTACAAATTAATAGTGTACCACACCACAGCGTCCCCGTAAACTGTTTGCAAGGCTAACAAAGTCTCTGCAGCAAATTTCCCCAATCTGCACATGAATTTGATGTTCGCCCTTTGCTCGAACTGCGACATCGTACCAACAGATCACCACACACCGCTTGTTGTGGGAACATAGCTCGCAGAAACGAACATTTCATTCCTCTACCAGCGTCCCCCTCACCGGATTTAGCACCGGAGGATTTCTGGCTCTTCCCCAAGAACAAAAATGACCTCAAAGGTAACCGTTTTGCCACCGTCGAAGGCATCAAAACCAACGCAACGGCAAAGCTTCGGAAGATACCAAAACAGGACTTTCAACGTTGTTTCCAGAAATGGCAGGAGTGGTGGAACAAGTGTGTGTGTGCTGAAGGAGCCTATTTTAAAGGCGCTTAAGTAATTGTGTACCTACATTGTGGTAAAAAATAGTTACAACGAAATTCCGGGAACTTTTTGACTGCCCCTCGTATTATTGTGAACATATTACTTCTTTTGAGATTTTTCGTATGTATACTTAGTAAAGGGTCGAAATGCTATTTCTCCTAAAGTATTTAGCCAAATTCAAAAAGAATACCATTTTTGTAATTAGAATCGAAGTAGATTTCTAATCATATGACACTCGACCAATGTTGCTGTTTAAGAAAATATAAAGTTTTACCACTAGACCGTGGAGGCAGTTATCACTTAAAATTATCACAACATCTCTTTCCCCTCAAAACTAGAGTTGAGGTGTTTTGGGATGTCTCAAACAGACCACTCTTACGAGATAAAGGCGGTGGCAACTTTTACTTTCACCAAAATATTTCTTTAGTCACGACTTTTCAAACCAGATATCACTCGACCCCCTTTCCGGTTTGAAACTTTAAAGTTGCCCCTGCCTAGCCCCCTTCGGGGCAAAGTTTTATAGATCAAAATGATAGCCCCTCAAAATAATGCTGGACGTGTTTTTGTATTTTATCATGTTTGTAGCCGTTCGGACCATACAAGGGGCGGCAAAGGACTTTAAGAATATGATTTTGAACCCCCGCCATTTTGGATAGGGACAACAAAGCGACTTGAAAATTTCACCAAAATATTTATTTTATCAAGACCTTTCAAACGAGATCACTCGACTCCCTTTCCGATTTGAAATTGTGAAGTTGCCCCACGTCTATCCCCCTTTGGGGGGGGGGGGGGGCTTGGGGCCAAGTTTTATAGCTCAGAATGACACAGACTGGGGAGTACGGCGGGTGCGGAAGGATGTCCCATCGAAGCGATTTCAAGGTGTCTTTCATTGGTTTTGCTGTGTGAGACGGCGCATTGTCGTGTAACACAATCACTTTGCCATGTCTTCGGGCCCATTCCGGTCGTCTTTCGATTAATGCGTGATTTAAATTAATCATTTGTTGGCGATAGCGTTGTGCATTAACGGTTTTGCCGGGATTCATAATACACAATACCGTTCTGGTCCCACCAGACACAAAGCATGGTCTTCTTGCCGAAGCGATTTGGCCTTGGTATGGAAGGACCGGCTTCGCCAGGTGAAAGCCACGATTTTTTCCGCTTAGGGTTTTCAAAATAAATCCAGTCACCCGTCACAATTCGATACAAAAAGAATTTTCTTTCGTGGCGTTGAAGTAGCATTTCACAAGTGACTTTGTGATTTTCCATTTGACGTTCATTCAAATCGTGTGGGACCCATTTACCCAGTTTATTGATCTTCCGCATTGCTCGTAAACGTCTGCTGATTGTTTCTTGTGACACATTTAATGCTTTTGCCAATTGCTGTTGAGTTTGAGTTGGGTCATCCTCCAATAACACCTGCAATTGCTCGTTTTCGCACTTTTGTGGTCTACCAGAGTGCGCACTGTCTTTCACATTGAAATCACCACTTTTAAATTGTCGAAACCATGTCTCACATGTTCTAATCGATGGAGCGTGTTCACCATATGTTTCTACCAACACACGATGACTTTCAACAGCCTTTTTCTTTTGATTAAATAAGAAAAGCAATGCGTGCCGCAAATGTTCTTTTTCAGGCACAAACTTCGAAATGATCACTGAACGATAAAACAAAGGCTAGTGTTTCGCGGACTCAACTTGTGTGTGGTTGTAGTTTAATGTTAGACGAACAAAATGACGTATGTGTTAAATGAATACGCTGCGTACTTTTCGCTCGCGCCATCTCTTAGGCAAACCGGAAACTACTTATGCATACACCTGGTATAAATTTAGTTTCTGTCACCAATGGACGAAGTTGAAAGGAAAAATTAATATACAGTATTAGTATTCTTTTCTTTCTTTTTCTCTCTTTATTTAAATATTTCTTTTAATATTGTGAACCTAAAAGCTAGTCGAACAAACTTTTTATGGAACTGTTCCATCCGAAATCAAGCAATTCAAGAAAAAACTGTACGTTCAAGTCATAGATTTAGGTAATTATTTTTGTATGAGCTTTTTATGGAAATTTAAGACACCGGTACCATTATTTTATATATCCCCAAAATTATGCTAAAATATCAATTATTACAGTTCATTTTTGATAATATTATTGAAGTTCAAAACGTGGTATGCTGTACTACTTCTGATACATTGCATCTTAGCAACTGATTAACAAAGAAGCCATTCTATTTTTATATGGTAAATATCTGTGTGCAGTTTATGATGTCGAAAGATTATTCCCATATCCTTTATACAGGATGTACAGAAATGTTGATAACTTAGAAAAATATCGAAAATTATTTTTTTTCTTTTATTTATTTACTTTACTTTACTTCCTTCCGCAGTTGAGTACGTACCTGTTTACAGCTGTACCACAAAAATATATTAAAGCGGTTGGTACTTACTTTCACCGTAACAAAAACGGATTTTTTTTCAAAAGCTACACATATTTGGATAAAGTTTTCTCAAAATCATATTTTCAATACATACATTTTTAAAAATCAGTATAGTTGAAACACATGTGTGCTCTAAAAGCTGACCGAGTTTCATTAACGACCAGGCACAGGTTTAGATTTTATGGCTAAATGTTTGCTGCAAAAAAAATTGGCAGTTAAGAGTATGACTGGCAGCACTGCGCGTTGGCACTAGAACAGGCAGTTCTGACATCAAAGTAAGACGATAACCTCCAATTTGCTGAGAAATGTCTCGTTTCCTCAGTATTGTCCGCTGAAATTTCTGAATATTAGTGTATGGCTGGCAACACTGAACGATGGTACCAGAACAAAACTTCCCATACGTATTCCACGTAAGTTACAACACACCTTCAAAACCATTTTGGTCTAAAAAACTCTTGAGGAGTGCTGTTAGTTGTCCCACACCTGAATTCTCCGTTCATGCATCCCCATGGACACAGGATTCTTTCCGACTTTACAAAATCGTTAATATCTTTAGATGTACCACGAACACGCTAAATAGTAGTAAAGCATGCTACACTTATCGGAAGCGTTGGAACGGTACATCTAAAGATATTAACGATACAGAAGAAATAGTTCGTCGCTCTTAGCGGTAAGTTCCCTGAAAATAATAATATGCATCATTTAGAACCCACTTTCATTGTGATGTTTATGTTCCCACTTTGCAGAAAGCAGACTGTCTTCTACGTGAAATCTGAGATATGTTGGCGGACAATGCCGCGTTGACTGCCACCAAAATGACGTGTACGCAGCAAGAGTGAGCGATATTTTTTTGGATATTTGAAAGCATGTAGAATCTGAACGAAGATTCGCTACACATGAAAACACGGTAACCTATTAGAAGGCTTACATTTACACCATATGATAAGTTTAGAATTTTGAACATAGGTCTTTGGATGTCTACACATGGCACATTTTCAAAAGATCTTTTAATTTTTATCACTATTATAACAACACCATTAGCCATGAGAATTCGGGAAAATTTTCGAAAAAAAAAAAAAAGTACTTCGCCTGATCCTCAAGGAAATACTGAAGTAACGTGCGATTACTTATTCAATAAGTACAAAAAAAACGAATAGTGACAAATTCAAGAATTTTTTCGCAAGTGTAGGAATTCACTGAATAATTGTGCAAGAAATGCTGTGGATTTCTAACAGTACAATTTCATTTCCACTATCCACAAAAAGATTCACCCCATTATCTTTATTATTAGTAATCGAGAAAAATAGAAAATTCCAAGATTTCGGAAATTTTTACTCTTCCGTAACAAAGTACGTACTTGTTACCTTCAACTTTGAGTAACTTCTAAATACTCTATCGCAAAAATATCTTAAAGATTTCTACATTTGATGAAAATGTTTTACATTTTGCCTGCATGCCTTCTGATTTTATGTTCATTGCAGACCTTCTTCATTTTCAGTACATGATTAATGATCGTAATTACCATATCAGCAGATATCCTACGAACTATGCATCAGTTTGAAATGAATTAAGAACGACTGAGTATATATCTCAAGTTAGCTACCGGTAGCAACGTGCAGTGTTGCCAGCCATATGCTAACAGTCGGAAATTTCAACTGGCAACACTGCGGAAACGCTGTATTTCTCAGCAAAGTGCGATATAAGCTTTTGTCTTGTTTTGATGTGACGAATACATCTGCGAAGTTCGGTGGCGGTACCAACGTGCAGCGTTGCCATCCATATGCTAACTGTCGAAAACTTTTTTGCAGGAAATATTAAACCAATGCCTGATCAATAATAAAACGTGATCAGCTTTCAGAACACGTTTCTCAACTTTAATTACTTTTTCCTTACAAATATTGTCCAAATGCTGCGATCTTCTCAAAAAGAACAAGCTTTCTGCTGCCGTTACGGTGAAAGTAACAGTTCCAAAATCTTTAAAATATTTTTGCGATAAAGTACTTTTAGAAGTTTCTCAAAGTTGTATGTAACAAGTACGTACTTTGTTACGGAAGAGTAAAAATTTCCGAAATCTTGGAATTTTCTATTTTTTCTTCAAAGTTGTCAGAATTTCTCTACACCCTGTACAAACTATATTGGAGATAAATTTCGATATCACAAACTACACACAAATATCTATCACATAAAAAGAATTACTCCTTTATGTCAATTGACTGCGAAGATACGATGTGGTAAAAGTAGTACAGTATACCACGTTTGAGCTTCAATAATTATCATCAATGAACTTTGGGAATTAATAAATACCTCAGCAGATAGTCTCTCCTCCCCTTCCCCCGGGAGAAAGGAATTCGGTTCCCTTAAATTTACATAAAGAGCTCACAGAGAAGCAATTATCTAAATCTAAGATTGAGCCGGTACACGCCCTGCCTGAATTGGGATTGAACAGGTCAGTATTGAATACTTTTCCATGCATTTTATTTTTATATTTTATTATCAAAAAATAAGTTAGGTTTTGCATGTTGCATGGGTTACATACCAACATTTCTTTTACCGAACTTTTTATGATTCCACCTTAAAGCGCAACTTCCTGCTACTGTTCCTCTTCTATGGTTACAAAATTTCGAAACTTGAATGGCGAACATTGTTAAAATCAGCAGACCATCACACTGTAAATACAAACACACATTTTTAAAAGGGAAAAATCAATTAAGAGTTTTACACAAACTGAACATTAGAAACAATACATTCAAAATAAAAGTGAAAAGTCAAAGCAGCATTAAAATTCTTCCACAACACAAGAATCGCATAACTACTATAGTCCATTCGCGTTAAGTTTGCACCAAAATTAGTGCAAGGCCAATAGCATATCTCGGACATGAGCATACTTTCATGATGCTTCATAGCAAATTATGACCTCCCGTACGTTAGAATTGTAAAAGAACTGAATTACAATTCACTGTGGTTCTTAGAACTCAAGAACTAATTAGCCTTGCACTAAATTATGGTGCAAAGTTAGCTCGAATGAAGTAATAGACAGCAAACAGCTTCAACAATCAAGAAATCCCATTTTCGACTTCCGGTGAATTTATACATTCCGAAGACATAACATTAAAACCACTCAGATTTCTTAGTACTTATTTTTATTTATTTATTTAGGACCTTCAGTCTCAGGCTGTCTCCTTAGTAGTGAAACCTGTAAACTTGATCGCCTGCTTGATTTGGACGCATTTTTGTACAACCTGCCGCTTTCCGTAAGACACAGATAATGCTATTAGTCTAAGTTAGCTTTCTGTGTATCTTGGTACTTATCCACCATGCATCCTACATATCGTATTTACTCGCGTATTTTATTTTACACCCTCGAATAAATTACACACCCCTATTTTCGGGCTTAATTATTGGAATTATAATTTTTTCGCGTATATTATACACGCAGTTTAATGACTGCAAAACTACCTGTAAAAAGATATAAGTAACACCACTTTGCCTACAATAAATTTGAAAGTTCTAATCACAGTGATTTGTACATAATAGCTTCAGAATGAATTCAGGCTGATGTCTTCTGTGGTTGAGTAGTAGTGCGAACTGCCTTGTAATCAAGGGACCCCGGATTCGACTCCCGGTGGGAATATAAATGGTTCGAAGCCCACGTTAAACTGTAGGTCCCGTCTCTAGGCCGTCATTTCCCTCCGATGTATGGCAATAGCAAAACCTCCATCGGATAACCATGCTGAATGTCACAGGCACTTGTAAATGGGACTTAGTCTTGTAAGTGATTAGACAATAAATCAATGTCGATTACAATGATTAGACAATAAAT